>OMKK01087052.1:0-16855 GCA_900302305.1 Polymixia japonica
TGTGTGTGTAGAGGTATAGGGTGTGTAGGGTTTTAGGGTTGGTGCTGTAGCCAGAGGGCCCCCAACCAATTAAAAGATAAGCGGACTCAGTCAGGGATTGTGGATCTTCCTGATGTGATCAGCGATATTCAACTTACCGCATTTGAGAAGCACAAGTTCCAGGCAGCCAGCGTTAAAACAAATGAATCCGTAATTTAAATACAAACATGTTCAAATTATTTATTGTGTTAGATATCAGGTATCAAGATGTTCTCTAACCAAGACATTAATCCTGGGAAACAGCAGGGATAATCTTGATAGGGACACTACGTGTTTATCAGGTTGTATTCTATTCGCTTTTCTATCTGTCCTGAATGAATTCATTGTCCCAAATTGCTTTGCAAGAGCAGTTCTGTGCTTGTCACTTTAAATGATTCACTTTGTAGGTGACTCAACGCAAGTCAGTGAGTCTATTGCAGCGTATTAAGCTGTGTCTCATCACCCCACAAAACACAAAGTTAAAAAGACAAAGGACTGTTTTGTACCTATTTTATACTGTTGTTTTATTATGGTGGGGTAAGAATCTGTTGAAGCACAAACAGGTCAAAAACCTGACTTCCTTTAGCATGGCATCATACTATTTGTTTAAATTGAAAAAACACCATCCAGTTAAAAGCCTTAGACTTAAAGGAACACAGCAACATTTTGGGAAATACACTCAAACGAGACGTTGTTGTTTTCGAAGCACTTAGCGCCTGGACCTATTTCTTGTCTTGTCACTGGGTGTAGTGATTGCACGCGCCCAGGATCAAGTTCTAGAAATAGGCCCAGATGCTAAGTGAAAACAACAACAATGTCTTGTTTTTACACTTTTATTTCTACACATGTAATTAAGACCGCCTTGGAGTTGTTGGAAAGTGCATTTCTTAACTTTTGATGGAGCAGGGCTCCATTACCCACCTGCATCTAGTCTTTATGCTAAGCTAGGTTAGCATGTACCCGTAACTATCTTGGACGCACAGAGATGAAATTGGTATCAATCTCCTTGTAAGACAGCAAATAAGTGTATTTCCCAAAATGTTGATGTGTTCCTTTAACCTAATTGGAAATCACTATTTACAAAATCTCTCTTGTTTTTCTGCCATTCCTACAGCCTCCACCAACATATGAAGAGAGTATCCGCCAATCTGTGGACTTAACACACAACATCCTCTCATCTACCCTGGACATCTGCCATCTCCAGGATATTTATCCAATGTACACTTCCACAGAGCCCAACGCTGAATCTGAAACACCTCAACACTCCACTAACAATCCTGTCAACAGCATCGATCTCCCTGTGTGATCCTTTGGACACTCCACAGAGCAAGTTGTAGAGTTTTGCGATTAAGATGACAAACCACATTTATAGCTTTATAGATGGATGGTTACCAAACAAAAATAAGGTAACATATTGACCAGGAATGAGTCCTTACGCTGTACAAGCTGATCCAGATACCTCAAGACTGAGTGTAAGACTTCATATATCTGAAGAGTGACCAAAGATGTGCTCCGCACCTGGATATATCATAGTCAACATCTGGCTGGCACACTTGAACTTTGAAACGCATCTTAACATGTTTTTTTTTTACCATTGAAGACCCATTCACATTGCACCTACACTACCTGAGGTGGCTGGTACATCTCAGGGCCAAAGAGTGGACATTGTCACATGATGAAAAACCATGGACTATACAATAATGTGAGCAGAACAGTTACTAAAAAGGGAAATGCTATCTAGTCACTTTGTGGTTGTACAGTGTATGTGAACATTTTCCATTTTGCTATCACTGTTTCCTTTTCGTTTTCACGACTGTTTCTGAGCCAGGGACCGAGCTTCATCCACCAGAAGGTCTTGCACTGTGATAATCTCGAGACCTATTTAAACAGGAATTGTTCTAATATGTTTCTGTACCCTGCTGAGAGACAATTGTGAAATAAAAACCAAGGTGCTCATGAAAGTGCCTTTCACTAAGTTATCGCAAGTTTTTAGCTTAATTAAAATTTATCTCACGGTTTCAACAACAAATCACGGCCCTCTGACGCCATTTATAGCAAAGCTGACCTCTGACATCTGGTGGCCATTTGAATAAATGCAGTCAGACGACGCATTCTACAACAGACCTCCGTTCTTTCACATTTTAAAATGCACAGTAATTAAGACAGTGACATGATTGTGTTATCAGATGGGTTATTCCCTGGTGTTTCATTATCCTGAATAAATGAGAGAGAGAGGGAGGGAGGGAGAGAGAGAGAGAGAGAGAGAGAGAGAGAGATGGAGTGAGGCTGTGTTTGTTAATAGGGACCCTGCTGGCACAACATTGTCCATCAGTCTTCTCTGACTCAATGGGACAAACATGACTGTCTGCTAATCCCTTGAGCTCTCCTAATGAAAGATGAGCCCCATATACATGTTTAGCACAAACATCGTTTATCTTTTGAATTACAAACTTTGAAATGTGGGGACACGGCGTGTTCTTCTCATCCTCTGACCTCGTCATCTAATTAAGGGTACAGATTTACTATTTACTGCATATTACAGACAGGCTTTGTTGGAATTAGACTGACTAATAACCTGTCGTATTGCACACATTCAAAGCAAGTAGTAAAAGGGCTTTATTTTCACTGAATATCCTGTACCTAATTCCTTCTAAAGTGTCCTTAAACCGACTTAAAACTTCCTCAGTCATCTAAAGGTCTGTTTTAATGTGCATTTCCCTTGAGTTGACTTTTAGCTGCCAATTTCGACTAATATTAGGTACAATATAAATAGTGGGGTCTAAATCTTTATACAGCAGTAATAGTTAATTTAGACGACTATCAATAAACTATCGTTTACCAGGTCAAAAAAATCAAAGCTCCTGTCAATATTGCAGTGACCTCACAAACATGGCCGCCCGCTCGATCTAGTTCACCACCGACGGAAATAGCCGAACTATCCCGACTACACGAACGTCTTGTATGTAAACAAGGTCAGACACTGCAGCATACAGGCAAAGGACTTTTCAGGGCTAGGATACCGGACTTCTTTGAGCTAGACGAGACCAAAGCATCATTATCAACTTTCCAATAAAGGTAGGCTGTGCCTCATATGGCCATGAAATCAAACATATGATTTGCATTGATATTATGATGCAAAAAACATTGCATGGAATTTAAAATCTCGCACGACATCACATTAGTATGTATCATGCGCATATTATTTAATTTGTAATTGCAGATTCATCATGTTGCACTGTCGTTGAAGGGTATTGCTGCATCAGTAATAAAGGACTGCCGCAAAGTCACAGGACCTGGCTGGCTTTACCTTAATGCGCAGCACTAGACTCGTCTATAATTGGGTCGCCGTCACTGTAAAAGCTGCATAGTCATGTTTTCCCACGATACAGATTATTAAATCAGAGCAGCGAAGCAATATCTTTTTTTAACCTTAGGCTTATTCCAAATATATTGATTTATTAAAATGCTGAATTCTAGGCCAGTAGGCAATATTATTATTATTAATAATAATAATAATAATAATAATAATAATAATAATAATGCATTTTGTTTATAATGCACCTTTTAATTTCAAACAAATCCCAAGTGCTATAGAACGATTTTCTTTTATTGGTATTTTTCTCAATATGCAAGCAACTGAAATATACACCGTGTTCATCGTGCAACAGCTCTACTGACCAAAAATAGGATTTATCATCATAGCTGCGTCTATCACCGAAATTCTGATTTGCTATCTTAGAAGAGAAAAACGAAAAGCACAGATGGGCATTATTTGGGTTGGTGCATTCACCCCTCACCGTTTTTCCTACCATCTCTGGGTCCACTCAGCTGGGAAGACATTAACCTGTTTAGACTGGTTATCTACTAAATGCTTCAGTGCCAAAAAACCAGTGACTAAGCTCACGTGTTATATTTGCTTTGCTGTTGGCAGCAGAGAGGAGCAGGATTATCAGTAAAGAGGGAGGGAGACAGAGAGAGAGGAAGATAGAGAGAGGATGACGAAGTAAAGCGGGAGGGTAACCCAGGAGACGTGAGCCGTTTGTGGCAGATGAGGCACCAGACGGCGACACAGGGAGCATGCAGGCCCACTCACGTTACAGGGTGCCAGACTGACCTCTGCCTTCGCTCTTATTACTGGTTCTGGTCCAGTTAATGATCACCCATACCCTGGCTTCTGCCTCCAATAGGATCTCAAGAAAGACTTCTTTCCTATCTCACTCAGCAGTAATATAGATATACTGGGTCAGATTGGGCAATGATTGCTCTGTATTTGAGGATGCAGTGTCCCTTGCTGTTAGTTTGTTGTGACCACACACACACGGGTTGTGTTTTGATACATGACACTAGATTTAGGTCACAAGTTGTGCACTTCCCATCACATACGTACTGATTTACATTACATGCTGGTGTTGTGAAAGTACACATTGCATCTAAGCAGTAAAAAGATGTTTTGCTTTGTTGTTGACAATCCTTTAAGGGAGGTGTATTAAATAAGGTCCAGGCAGATATTGTAAGCACTTCAGAAAACATAAACGCTCATAATCTTCAAATATGCAAAATCGAGAAAGCTTGCTGACAATATGCAAAACAATCAGGCTATTTGCTTTGAGCAAAACCAGCACTTGGAGTGTTGCCCATATGTCAACTAGAGCTGACTCGCTACAGGATCCTTGTCAAACTCATTTTCTAATGCAGGTTTATCTGTCGTTTTCTTCCTAGGATTCCAGCACATACTTGCCAAGATGATGCAGTGTTTCCACTTCATGGTGGAACCGGCCAAGAACATAACGGCCAAGCTTAAGGTAGTAAAGTCCTGTAACGCCTCCGGGGGAAAATAAAACATTTACATGTTTTGGGGCAAACTGCTTGTGCTCCTATCAGAACAATTCTATTAAAGCAGCGGGTCACGTTGATACTGTTGTAGACGGTTCCAAGGACGCCGTGGAAGTTCCTCCATTCCTGGTTTATTTGACAAGGAGACAACAATGCAGGGTGTTGTGATGGAGGGGAATCAAGGTCGGGAGCCAGGGGGTTGTGGGAGAGAGAGAAACCTTTCTTTTCTGCTGACAGGAAAAAGGCATAATGTCCATTTTGATTAGGCCAAGTGACTCACTTGTTTCTGGTTTAACCTTATTACTTTCTAAAGCACTTCTGAATCCACCACAAGTCCTTTAAAGCCGCCTCTGTTTGTTTGGTTGTCGTTTTGGTAACTGTCCTCCTTTACCTACTTTATCTGTATCCCACAGAAAGTTTTTTTTTTATTTCCTCACAGGAATCTCACAAGAGGGCAAAGAATGAAAAGCGGGAGCCTCTGGAGGAGAATCAGCTGTTTGTTGTGGATCTGGCTAGAGACCTCAGCCGAGTGTGTCAGGTACAGTATATCCTGAATAAACTGTAGCGTTGATGTTGAAATAATGATACTCAGCTAACTATTCATTCCCAACGTAGATATTATATTCTAACCTGACGCGCCAGATGGTTTGTTACACAGAATCATCTGAGAAATTGTCCTTGGAAATTGTTTGGAAAAGGGCAGGCACTTTCAAAACATACTTGGCAGGTGATTGGATGAACCATCTGTCTATCACAGTCTATAACAGGCTAAACCACGCCCGTAGCTGCTTGTAGTTACTCATATGATGCTGATTTGTCAGAAAAAACGGCGGTTCGGCCACAATTGAAGCCTGACAATATGGATTCTTGTGATCTCGCGAATCCAGCTGCCTCACAAGCTAAATGATATTCCACATAGAATCTGAATCTGAATCCAGAGGGCAAAGGGGCTGGTTGGACCAGGACTTCTTGGTCTGGTTTCTAGTCTTTTTTTCTGTCTAACTGCACTTAATACCAACACCCAGGTCCTCAGTCTTTTGTCTCTTCTCCCACTTCAGAAGTCAGAAGTTCTGGAGTACATCTGGAACCTTGAAGACACCTGGCCCACTGCTCTCTGCAGGGCCTTCATCCTAGAGTGGGCCTCCATGCTGGAGAGCAAGGTACTTGTACCATGGCACTTGAACCTACTGTAAATCAACTTTCAAGAAATGTTCTGCAGTGAAATAGGATTTAGTGGTGTACGGGCATACTGTAGATATCTCTGGGCTTATAGACTTTCATATGTTCTGAAATGTGTATGCCATTGGTGGAATTAAAAACATAAATAGATCCCTTCACGTGCGAATTGTGAAACCATTTTTTGTCTACAGAAGAGGCCAATGCAGACAGATGGCTGGCCAGAGAAGGTCGAGTACAAGGAGCAGCACCTGGCCAGCGAGGAGGACATGCAGCAGGCCAAGACAGTGATCCTCAACTGGACCAAGGACCTGAGAGCCCAACCTGAGGTGGGAAGTGCCAACAAACAAAAAATTAAATGTTTACTTTGATCACTGCGCTTATCAAGTAAACCAGTTTCTATCGTTCAAATCTGACCTTGTTGATGTTAATCATTGTATCTTATTTTGTAGCAAAGTGTTTGGCCTGGAGAGCCTGTGGCCAAGGCTCTGGAGGATCTGCAGTCGGCCTGGCGATGGGGCCGCGTGCCCAACCTGGTGACGGCTATGGAGTTGGTTATATGGACGTTAATGTCACAAAGCCTGAACAAGGTTGGGATCCATGTTATCCATTCACATTTCATAGTTAATCTGAGCGATCTGCAGTCCAGATAGTATTTCTCATGCTTCCGTGTTGTCCTTTAGGAGACCATACCCCAACAGTGGCTTATCTGGAAGCAGAAGTCTCATAAGATTGGTGTGTAAACGATCTCATTAATCAGTGTCCAAAACCAGGTTGATTCTGCTCATTTTTGTGGAATCGTTTTTAGAGATCCCTTCTGAATTAGTTTGTTGTTGTCTCGTTCCAGCTGCCATCCGCTACATTCCTCAGTCAGGTGAGTGATATGGTTAAGCATCCATACTGACAACCAGATGTGTTATCTGCAAACTATAGTTTCAACAATTCATCTTTTGTTGCATTTACTCTGTCAGTCAAACAAAACGTATTACTAAACTGCTTTGTTCATTTCACAGTATGGGGCTGGATCTCAGATGTTGCAGGTACAGTATTTGTTCTATCAACATTTTACATCACATGAAACCTTAGGTCATGTGACATAATCCTTCATCCTGATGGTTTTACTTCTAGTGGAGGTGACCCTGGACCTGGACACAGCCAACCCTGACCTGCTGATCTCCAATGACGAGAAGAGGATGCGTTGTGGCTTCGAGAGGAAGGAGGTGCCCAACTACCACCAGCGTTTCGACGGGTGGTGGTGCGCCGTCGGAGTGGAGGGCTTCAGCTCCGGCCGCCACTATTGGGAGGTGGAAGTGGGTGAGCGGGACTGGAGGCTGGGCGTGGCCAAAGAGTCGGCCCTGAGGAAGGGCTTCAAGTCCCTCAACACCGACACGGGCTACTTGAGCCTGCGGTTGGAGAGGGGCACCGAGCTGAAAGCCCTGACTGTTCCCTTCACCGCCCTGCCACCGGGCCTCATCCCGCGCAAGGTGGGCATCTACCTTGACTACAACCAGGGCCAGCTGTCCTTCTACGATGTGGACAGTCGCTCCCACATCTACACCTACAACGAGAGCTTCTCTGAAAAGCTTTTCCCCTTGTTTGGTACGGTGGAGATCATCAAGGATCTGGTAATCAAGTCCCCAGGGACCAAGCCCCACTTTCTCTGCCCCACAACCTGCATTTGGGGTTGAGTTCCCTTCCTTTGCACCTTCCTCATAGTTCCTGTTTCCCCACTCCAGTAGACATCAGTGTATACAAAAGTGAGTCCATGTTATTACTGGAAGTAAATCAGCAATCATTACTATAAAAGACCATCATTGTGTTATTGAATAGCTACTGTGTGACTACTCTGAATGCTGCTGCTGCAATGTGATTGTTTCTGCCTCTTCCGCACTAAAGTTGTAGTGCTACTCTTTGCTCACATACTATACTGTATTTTCATACATTTTAGGGAATATCTGTGTCATATTGTGCAATATTAATCCTGCAGTAACAATGCACTTTCTGTGAATAATGAATAAAACAAACATGCATCCGACTATTTTTGGCCAGTTTATGAGTGAAGTCTTCCACTGTGTCGTGTAGTAGAGGATTATTTGAACTATCTCTAGATTACACAATCGTGTCTTTTTGTCAGGAGCTACTATCAAACACATACAATACTGATATACTGAACATTTATTGACATACATGTTTACAATCTCATCAAGACTTCTATGACAGTCCTGAAATACTTATGTCACAAGCGGTCCTGCATGAAGACGGGACCACTTCAGTTTAAAGAATACCTGCAAATCAAATACATGCTCAATAGAAATAGCATGATACCACCAGCCACCCTGTTTGATTTGTAATGAACACTGTGTAATGAGTGTCACTATCAGCCCTTATAAAGCCTCCTGCTTGGGCATTTCAAGCATGTCCTAAACCTGGAATGAGACAACTCGTCATAGATGCATGAAGATGCAGGGTGATGGGTATCAACTTGAAGTTCACACCAGCCCTGTCCTGAACCTCCCACCCTGTCCTGAACCTCCAGCCCTGTCCTGAACCTCCAGCATTGTCCTGAACCTCCCACCCTGTCCTGAACCTCCAGCCCTGTCCTGAACCTCCCACCCTGTCCTGAACCTCCCACCCTGTCCTGAACCTCCAGCCCTGTCCTAAACCCTCCAGCCCTGTCCTGAACCTCCCACCCTGTCCTGAACCTCCAGCCCTGTCCTGAACCTCCAGCCCTGTCCTGAACCTCCAGCCCTGTCCTGAACCTCCAGCCCTGTCCTGAACCTCCAGCCCTGTCCTGAACCTCCACAACATGCATTTCTACACTGGCTTCAGCAACCAGACAAATCTGTAAGGATTTGATTTTAAAATGCTTGGTACACAAATGATAATATGGCACATAAGACTACTGTGTGTAGAAGCCCTTGCCACTGTAAATCTCTGCCTCTAAGTGGTCATTGGAGGGGACTGTGCTGAAACTGGATCTATCCCAGTAAGTTGCAGTCTAATTTCGAAGGTGTCTGAGTTTCATAGACTGGCTACCTGAATGACGGACTGACGCTGCTGTAACTCTGCATGTCACTCAGATCGCAGCCTGGATAGGTAGTGGGGCCGCGTATAATATAATTTAAGTATAAGTAAAATTTAATCTGAATCAACATAGGCTCCACAATCAAATGTGAAGTACCACAAGGGGCATTCAAACAGTCTCAAGCTGATCTAAAGTCTGCTAATGTGACTCATAGTTTTTATTGACTACATTGGTTTTCATAAATATGCTGCACGGATACAATGACATGCAATATCATCAATATTAGCAACTAATCATCCTAAACTAATATTAGCAACTAAGCAAAACTTATCAAAAGTGGGCGGATCCATTTGGTCCAATCAGGATTATTATCGTGTCAAAACATGAACACGTGGCTTCTCGTCTGTCGCGAGCATGTCTTTAGTTTAGAAAAATAAATAAAGGAATTTTTTTGTAAAACAATAACATGACGTATGTTTCATAAACTGACAATTTACTAAATGTGCGTAAAACCTATGGAATGCCATTTCAGTCAATATTAAATAAATAAATAAACAAATAAATAAATAAATAAATATGGCTATGAAATAAATAAATATGCCTATGAAATAAATCGTAAAACAAATAAATGTAAATATAAATATATAAACCTGCTCTACTTTATACATGTAGGCTCATGACGTCATCACCATGCGACCAGGAGGAAGGAGTTTGTTGTCAACTTCGAGCAGATAATTCATGGCCTCCTTGAAACAGTCTCTAAAAACCCACTTCGGGTTCGATAACTTCAGATCTAAAGTGCAGGAAGATGTCGTCACGGCAGTCATCAAAGGTAGCGAAAACAAATGCAACTTATTCGCTAATTTATCTAATTAAAGTGGGCAGATGTTAGCCGGCTAGCGTCAAGTTGCCAGCAGTCTTGCTAATCGCATCAGCAAAGACAGAAATGCAAATCTGTATTAGCTGTCACTCACGTCAAGGTTAAACTAGATAGGTTGATTCATCCGTTCACAGCCTGTTGTGAAATAATAAAAGGTGCTGACGGGTCTCTTCTTGCAGGGGACAGGGATGTGTTTGTGTGCATGCCCACTGGAGCAGGGAAGTCCCTCTGTTACCAGCTCCCAGCAGTGTTGGCCAAGGGCATTACCTTGGTTATATCCCCACTGATTGCTCTCATTCAGGTCAGTCTTTATTTACGCTTTCACTACTTCACTTCAAACTGTTCCAATGAATGAAACAGCATTGCAGTTATGTTTTGTGTGAATTGTGTGTTGCTTTCCCCCCTTATACGTCTGTACTTCTAATAAGGATCAAGTGGATCATCTGAAGGAGCTTAACATCCCTGCTTGCTCCATCAACTCCAAGCTTCCAGCGGGGGAACGCCGTATGATCTTAGCGGACCTGGAGAGCGAGAATCCGAAGTTGAAGTTGCTCTATATAACCCCGGAGATGGTGGCTTCCCCTTCCTTCCAGCCATGCCTGACAGGCCTGTGCTCCCGGAGCCTTCTCTCCTACCTGGCTGTGGATGAAGCTCATTGTGTCTCCCAGTGGGGGCACGATTTCAGGCCAGACTACCTCAAACTGGGCCAACTGCGTACACGCTTGCCGGGGGTACCTTGTGTAGCACTGACAGCTACAGCGCCCAAGAAGGTGCAAGAGGACATTGCTCAATCCCTGAGGCTCCACTCACCCCTTTCCTTTGCTACACCAGTTTTTCGCAGTAACCTGTACTATGATGTTATCTGCAGGGAGGTGCTGCAGGACCCCTATGCCCACCTCCTCACCTTCGTTAAAGAGGCACTATCACTTAGCAGTGGACCCAAAGGACAGGTTAGTTAACTGCAGTTTGTGTGGTGGAGGGATACCTTGTGTGGCACTGCTCTTCTGTCCTGGTTCTGTCAGTCTATAAAGTTGGTCAAATGATAGATCAAACCCCTCATCGCTGGACCTTATTGAGAGCTTACTAGACTTCTGCACTTAATTCCTGTTTCCATCCTTTGATACTCCTCTATATTATTTCCACCATATGTTGGAGAAAGAACAGGCTACCTCAACGAATATAATTATTAATATAATATACTTAGAGGGCTTCCCAAAAGACATTCTCAAAAGGCAAAAGAAATAGTACCAACTACATCCAGACAGTGGGCCTTAAGTTCTCATGCTACTGTTTCTTCAAACTGATGTGTGTAAACAGGGTTGTGGGATTGTGTACTGTCGGACCAGAGAAAGCTGTGAAACAGTGGCCTACCAACTGACTAAGCTAGGAGTCTTGGCCAAGCCTTATCATGCAGGTAAGTTAAAGGAGCTTTATACTATATTCAGCCACTAGATGTCACACTGGAGCACCAGCAGCTCAAATGAAAACAGATGGGAGCCTGCCACGTGTTGGCCACACTAACATGCACCAACACGCACCGACACGCACCGACACGCACGCAAAGCTCCGACTACAACACACACAGAGGGAGTGTGACTTCATTCTCTGCTCAGGATGCCATTACCCCTATATCTTTACATAGCAAATAGTTGTTTACTGTTATAATAATGTTCAAAATATTGTATATAATACCTTTAAACTCACTGGTGCAGGACAGGAAAATACTAGTATTTGGGGTCACGTTTTGACATTTTTCTCTTATAGGTTTGAAGGCAGGAGATCGTACAGAAGCCCAAACTGAGTGGATGCAAGGCAAGGTCCTGGTTATTGTAGCCACCATCAGCTTCGGTATGGGCGTGGACAAGGCCAATGTCAGGTAGGCAGTGAACCTGAGATTTTTGCAGTGTCCTTTATTTTCCATAAACTAAGACATTTTTGCTCAAGATATTTAAATGTGGGTGTGTGCATGTCAATGGTCTTTCTGCCTTCAACAGGTTTGTAGCACATTGGAACCTTGCTAAGTCCCTGGCCAGTTACTACCAGGAGTCGGGCCGAGCGGGGAGAGACGGACTGCCGTCCTCTTGTCGAACCTACTACTCTCCACGAGATAAGGAGCAGCTGAACTTCCTCATCCGCAAGGAGGTTGCCCGCAAACAGGTCAGCAGCTCGGCAGGCTGCACGCGGATCCTATACCGTTCTGAATCTTTTCAAGACTCATGAATGTCTCGTGGATTTGTCTGTAGGAAAAGCGCGGCTCTGCAAAGGAGACGGACAAAGCGGCAATCACAGACTTCGATGCCATGGTGTCCTTCTGTCTACAGGAAGGGTGAGCGAAACAATCGGCACAGACAGTGTCAGTCACTTTGTGTTTATTACGAGCACATAACATGTAAGAATCCATCTTCTAGTAGCCTTCCACCATTGTTTATAAAATATCATTTCATACCAGGAATTATTGTCTCTCTTCGTACATAGAAAACCTACAGTTCTTTACATTACATGTTTTACATCCATGCCACAGACTTGGTCTCTAATGTTGTGTTTGTTTTGTTGACTTTCGAGGAACATTTTAAGGTTGGGCAAGCTATGCACCCTCGGGAGGCTTTTACACAATCTAAGCACAACTGCAATAGTATTCTCTTAAGAATGTAGAGCAGAGGTCTGGAAAGTCAACCTCAACATCAGCAAACCAACTTTCATCTCTCTCACATCTGCTGCACGCCGTACTCACTTTACGCACATTTTATCATCGATGTTGATATTGATTCCACGTATTTGTCCACGTTATACAACGCAGTTCGGAGAGCGCGTGTGTGGCCCTGCCCTTTTCGGAGGTCAAAGGCAGTGCTGTTGGCCTGCAGAGCCCAGGGATGCCCCGTGGAATGTTGATACTCCTGAACGCCTGGAAACTTTAGCAGGTCTGTCTGGCAGGCTGTCAGGACGTCCTCGTCCGGGTTAGCCGGGAGCCGTGTTGTTCAAGGGCTGGGCCGCTTCACACACCCTATACGAGGCCCCAGTGCTCAGTGAGTTAGACGTGTACAGTGCCTGTCTATAACCTCAACCTTGTGCCTCAGAGAATGGCCTTTTCTGTGTGTAGGAGTCTCGTCTAGTATTTTTCAGGACCGTCTGAGTTCGATCTCCTGTGGTTGATCGCCTCATTCATTTGGGAGTAAGATGACCAGAGATTTGCCTGTCTAAATATTCGAGGTACATTCACTCAGATCTGGGGTCCCTTGGTCCTCGCCTTCCGACCACAGCAGCAGGCGACACAGGTCAGCACCATCATGAGCACGACAGCCACTGTGGGAAAGCACATCAGCAATGCTGCTGGTTTAATCAGTCACCTGAAGGTGCATTACAATAGATCGTTCACGGAGGTATGTACACTCACAGATGAAGGCCAAGATGATGAAGAAAGCCCCCAGCTCCACAGAGCTAGCGCTGGGAAGACCCTGCAGCTTGGCCCAGATCTTGCTCAGTAGGTTCAGCGTCTCCTCTCTGGCGTCCATCCTGGGTAGGACAGAGATGGCAGCACTGAGGCGGATGCATTCACAATGACATGGTTTTGTTCGAATCTTTTATTCTTAACCCCTGTTTATTGTCATCGTCGCCCTGCTACTGACCAGCCTGACTGGGTACGATGACATTGCTGTTATGTTGACACGAGCAAATCCAGTGGTTGTGTGTTTATTGTTAATCCTTGAATGTGACGTAGTGCTAAATGCCTTCCTAATGAACTGCTGGGATAGCTACTTTAAGAGAGAAAGTGGGAGGATTATTCGGAAAGACTGAGACAGGATTTTATTGCCTGTGAGTGTTGCAGATCCAAACCATGTGGCTTTTCTAGCCATGTGTCAGTCTGTGTGATTGTGTTTTTACCAGAGTAATGATACAGAGAGTTAGGGTTCAGCATAACTAAGAGATCACGGGCCGAGTTCAGTTATCGCAACAACTATGTAGAAGACGAAACTGCACAAGTGTAAACAAGTGTAAGAACAGAGGCCTACCCGGATCTATCGTTGTCTTGGAGGTAGACAGACCTTCACTTCGTTGGCTTTTAAAGTGTATAGCGTAAGATGCATGTTGTCATTGGACCGGCTGGTGTTTGAGTATGAAGTGATACATCATTGTTGACTGTCCCTGGGTGTGATGACAGCCTGGGCGTGCTCCACAGTCAATGTAAATGGATGGGTGTAGCATTTAGTTGGTGGTAGGACCAGATCCTGCTCCAGTTAAATTACCTGCTGATCACTCTTTGTTGCCAGACTCCCCTCCAGTCAATATCTACACCTGTATCTGTCCTTGTTTAGTCCCAGTACTGCTAGACTGCATGTACAGACATTATACCAGCCCTGCTAGTTTTACATAACTGTCACTCAACTTACGTGTGGAAGAGGATTTGTTTTCCAGCAGGGCAATGATCTGAAATGCACATCAAAGCTTTGCCAGGACTATTTGAAGGAGTAATTATGTTTTGTAATGATGTAATAATGTAATCTTGCTTCAGATATCAACTGAGCAAAGAGTTTGTGTTAGTTTTTGATGATCTATGTTATCTATGTAGTGGACTTTTGAATCCCACTGTAAGTTTGATTGCATTTACGTTTTCTCCCTTTCAATAAGTACACAATACTTTGATTAGGCTACTGTTCTAATCAACTCAAGGCTATTCTTCAAGAAAAATAGACGAAGGAGGGCAGGCACTTTCAAAAAATACTTGGCAGGTGATTGGATGAACCGTCTGTCTATCACCGTCTGTAACGGGCTAAACCCCGCCCCTAGCTGCCAGTAGTTCCTCACAGGACGCTGATTGGTCCGCAAAAACTCAGGTTCGGCCACAATCGAATTAAATTGAAGCCTGACGAGATGGATTCTCGTGATCGCGATTCTCGCGTGAACTGGTGATCTCGCCAATCCAGCTGCCTCGCTCGGTAATGTACTGGTTGTCGTGTAGTGTAAACAACAGACGCCAGACTATTGATTCACTCAATTGCGCCATCCTGTTATTTACTGCCACGTCTCAAGAGTTTTATTTTCATGCACCCGCTGTTCTCTTCAATGTATTAAATTCATACTTGTGCTATACAGCCCTACATGCATCACTGAATTGATTTTGATTCTATTTGAAGTCTTTAATCTTTTGTTATAATAGTTTTTTCCCAAGGCAGACCTCATCACATTAACACATTGACATTTAGAAGCCCACAGTGACCAGTATGTGTATTGATGGGATTAGGAACCAGTTCTGCCTCTGTCCTGGTCACAGAGAAAATGCATCACAGTGTGTCTTGTTACAAAATACAAATACCCCCAAAACAAATGTATCAAAATAAACTACAAAATACCAGTGCAAAAAAAATCTATTTCATTAAAATACATGAATTTTGTATTTTCAAAATACACTTGCAAGAGCAGCACACAACAAACAGAAATACAGTCCACAAACATCGCTTCTCTATCTGCATGAATCTGTTGTCTAACATGATGAGTAAGGTACTGAATCTAGACCGGTCTGTGACTGTGTCAGTACTGAATCCAGACCGGTCTGTGACTGTGTCAGTACTGAATCCAGACCGGTCTGTGACTGTGTCAGTACTGAATCCAGACCGGTCTGTGACTGTGTCAGTACTGAATCCAGACCGGTCTGTGACTGTGTCAGTACTGAATCTAGACCGGTCTGTGACTGTGTCAGTACTTCATCACTGGTTTAGTTGTGTTTCAGTACAACCAATGGACAGACTCTTGACAGACGAGGGAACAGAACGTCCTCAGGCTTCATGCAAGATGTGCAACGAAGTTCCTTTTTAATCCTAGAAACTTGCTGGTTTTTTAAATGACCCTACATCAACTAAATAATACGGTTAAAAAGCTCTTCAGGGGAAATGTTAACTTTAGTTTTTTACCTAAAGTATTTTGTGTATTTTGAAAATAAAAAAATACTGTTCATAGAAATATCTTGTTACAAATTACATGGCCATTTTTTCAGGCCTGTCAAATACAAATGACAAAATACTCAAAAGTAATTGAAATGTATATTTCAAATACATGTAACAGAAGTACTGCCCTCCCCCCGCCCATAACGTTATCATTTACAGCTGGTCAAAACCCCCCGGGAGAAACTCTGTACACATCCAGCGGTTAGAAATGTCATTAAAATATATAGTCCCCTTCGAGTGGGCTAGTTTTACCTCCCAGTGTGTTTACACCTTACTAGTCTGAGACGGCTACACAAGTCTGACTTTTAAAAGCATTCTTCACATTCTTTGTGTTCAGGTTAACCTATATACCACACTACATACCATACCATATCTCTCTGTCTCGCAAGTTCTACTTCTAAAAGACACAGACGCTTTCAAAATGAATTCACTCACCTGATAGAGTCCTGGTAGCTTCCATACACTGAACCAAGCCCAGGCAGATTAAAAGATCAGGAGGAGAATCAGAGACCGAGGCATTTCTCACCTGAGGCAGCGATCCTGTGAGCTCTCTAGTCTGACTGTGTCTGTGTTGGTTGTCAGAGGCTGCAGTACGTCACAGGGAGGAGGTGTGATCAGACCCTGGCCCAGCCTAGCAGCCAGGTCAACTACAGCTAGGAGGGAGGGAGAGGGAGAGGGAGGCCTGCAGCATTATGAGGGACACCACACACCTCAGCCACTCCCCGTTTGAACCGCTGCCGTCCGGCAAACGGTTCGGAACAATAAGAATCTCTCCAGCGGTCCGTCTCACTCCTTCCTTTCCCTCCTTGTTGCCTGAGCTCTTCTGTTCTGTTGTCAGCGTGTTCTTCAGCTGGTCGTCCTCTCTCTCCCGGAGCCCCCCCCCTGCTCTCTGACTTTTACTGTTTAGTTTAGTTCATCTGTGACCGGGGCTGTTTTTATCTCCTGCAAGCCTCCTGTGGAGTGACTGTTGCTCCAGAATCTCTGGGT
>OMKK01087055.1:0-14572 GCA_900302305.1 Polymixia japonica
AACGTCCTCCAACCACTAGAGCACAGCACTGACCTGGCACTAGCTTAGTGGTACCACACATGGCACTGAGGTGATCCTACAGAAGAAGAGTGGCCCTGTTTCTGATCCTAAGTTTATGACCTGAGTACAGAGGTCTAACCAGCAAACACTGGCAGATTGGGATCCATTATAGTAAACCGCATGATTGTATATGGACTGTGAACTATGAACCTGGTCACAGGTAAAAAAAAAAATCAACAGGTTCCAATGGACAATCAAATGGAAGTTGCACCTCAATACAGAAATTCAGAATGTATCCTGGTAATTTCTGGTTTTTCCTAGATTGCAAACTTCTTTCTGCAATATGTGATAGTGTCAGCGGGCATTGTGCATCAGTATCTTTTATGCTGATGTAACAGCTTTTGAGCAGGCACACCTGGATTCACAAAACTGGCACTCTCATTTTGTGTGCATGTAGCGTCGAGGACGCCATCTCTGCAGTGCTAGTATAACCATCTAGTGTCAACATGTCCCTTGTTTGATTTCCCATTGGTCATCTACTATCTACTTACACGAAAATGTTCTCTGCCTGAGAGGATAGAATAATTAGGTCATGCGAGCCTAAAATTCTCGAAGATATCAAATGTTGGATGACACAACATGTTCTCCAGCTAAATGACAATAAGTCAGAGGTTGTCTTACCTGGTCCCATTAACACCATTAACATTATCAATCACAGCCGGGGCCCTTTGACCCTTTATGTTAAACCATTTGCTAACAAACATGGTGTCTTATTCGATTCAGCCTTGAAATTTGATAAACCGATAATCCGGTTGTGAAATCTAGCTTCTGTCAACTCAGAATCAGTTTAGGTTTTTTTCTGTCCTTCTCAGACCTGGAGAAAGTTATTCATGCCCTTATATCCTCCCGTCTTGACGACTCTGACGCACTCTGTGTTTATCTGTCAGGCTTCTCCCTCTCTGGCCTCCAGCTGGAGCACAATGCTGCAACCAGGCTTCTGACTAGATCCAACAAGAAGGAACATATCACTCCTGTTCTTGCGCCATTTCACTGGCTCCCCGTCATCTATCGAATCAAATTTAAAATCTCACTGTTTGTTTACAAAGCCTTACATGGTGTTGCAGCTACATTACTGATCGTCTGTCCACGTACCATAACGCTAGATCTGTGATCAGGGGTTGTTGTCTGTTCCACGGTGTAGAACAAAGTCAAGCTTTTGCGATAGCGGTCCCAAAGCTGTGGAATCAACTTCCAATTTACTATCAGATCTTCCCAATCTACTGAGATTTAAAAAAAGAAATAACTGAAAACAAATTTTTACTCATTAGCATTTAACTGTGTCTGACCTTGTCTTGCCGTGTGTGTGTGTGTGTGTGTGTGTGTGTGAGCGTGTGAGCGTGTGCGCGCGCAAGCACGCACGTTTTGGATCAAACCTGTTGTTTTTTTTTGAAGACTTGACTTAAAATGGGAGGTAACAACCATGCAGAGGACCCTTCAACATCCTAGCTCAGGCTCCATTGACAGGCTCTGTCAGTCCATGTTTTATGTATCCTTCAATCCTGGGGACTGAACTCATCCCAGGTTCCCAGTTGTAAAGAACACACTATCACCAGAATGAGCAATGAGGAGCGGACAATCCCACAGGGAAGCATCCATCGCAGAGTTATGATAAACAGACGGTAAAGATGGTCCAACGATTTAATCAGTATTTTGTTCGTAAGTGGGTGAAACATACCTCTAGAAACAGGGCCATTACAACCCCAATTCCAAACTCCCACTGTCATGGGATGTCTGATCCCAGTTTTTAATCATGCTGGATTAATTAGCGGAGTTAATTGCCCTGCGCTACCCGACCATGCACGCCTAACAGTGGAGACATGCACCTACACACAGACACACACACACACAGATATAAATCATTCTCATAATTGAGAACAGCACCACCAATCAGCAGTAGTCAGCAGAATGCATGCCTCTGTTCAACTTAGCCTTGTGACTGAGACAGAAATTAAGAAGAAGAAAGAGACACTGATTGAGGGAAAGGGAGAGCGGAGGTAATGGAAAAACAAGTTGTTTTTATCTAGTTGCCTTTATCTATTTTATTTACAAACATATCTAAATCTGATATAGTTGCTGTTGCAGCGTACCGGTGATAATTCTATGTTTGTGTGCGTGTGTGTTTTCTCTCTCTGTTCCTCTCTAGATATCTACTGCTGTGGTCTGCTAAGCACCAGGAAGAGCGACTGTACAGGCCTGCCCCAGTGCATGCTGGTCGGTGGGTCGACGCCAGCGCAGCGCGGTCAGTCGCGAGTCATGATGAAGGGAAGCATGTCACTGATCAGCTGGTACAACAAGGGACACTTCAGGTTCCTCACCAACGCTTACTCCCCAACCAAGCAAGGTTAGCAGCGCTCTGACACACGCTGCACTTCCTCAGTACAGAACCAATCACAATGTTTGTTTGCAATCACTTCCGGGTAGAGAACCCCTGCGTGACGTGCATACAATTTAATGGCGCGGAGCAAAGCGTTTTCTTTTTATGTTATTTCAAAGTGTAGACATCTCATTAATCTAAAATGCATGTTTGATGCTTTCACTAATGTTAGGTTGGAGACCTAATTAAACTGTGGAAATGACAGCTTGAGTTTACCCAAAACTAGCAGTTAGTCCGACCGGCGGTGAGATGTCGCTGTTGTCGGGTAGATTTGGTTCATCAAAGACGCTAGCAAAGCAACACAGTACATAAAATAAGCACAGCAGAAACATCAGATGGGTTGAACCACCGTGTTTACTATATGTACTATATATCTTTAAACGTTACAGTTACGGCTGAAAATGACAAAAGAAATAAACAAGTTTACGGATTTCACATATCTCAGCAATTCAAATCAACCGCCGGTTGTCTACCCAGAAGTGTTGTTAGCATTGATGTAGCAATGAAGTGAAAGTGATGCTTGTCCTATAGCCTACTAATAGATTTATTATTCCCCCGTTGATGTGTAATTGATGTAAGATAATGTTGGTACAGACATGCTTTGGGAAAGCCAGCCCGGACAAACAAAATTGAAATTGTTCGTGATTGATTGTCCGTTTCCTTGTTTGTTCATGCAGTTAAAAGTTAACTTAAGCTAACTTTGGCAATGCAAACAAATGCATGTTCTATATTTGTAAAGACTTCAGATCGGTATTTCAATGTATTTAAATAATCTGAAGATTTCACTGAGATAATCAGATTCGCCCGGTTCTGCTGTTCCTTGATGCAAATTAAATGAGACTCAGCACTCATGACAGGAAAATCAATGAGAGCTCCTAATCCATGATAATCCATTTTAAATAGGGGACAGGTTCATGATGTTTACCTCCTCTTACTGCATAATCCTCTACAGATTATATTGTCACTGGTTAATGTTGGTATGTGTGTGTGTGTGTGTGTGTGTGTGTGTGTGTCAGGTATGATCATTAAGAGGAAAAGTGGAGAGATTCCATGCCCCCTGGCTGTAGAGGCCTTCGCCGCCCACCTCAGCTACATTTGCAAATATGACGATAAGTACAGCAAGTACGTAACACTATTTTATAAATACAGTCATGATTCAGTATGATACAGTTTGTGTGAAAAGTTTGAACTCTTGAGAGAAATCATGCTTTGGGTCAGTGGTGGCTGGAAAACAAAATTAAGCCCATTTCAAACTGGCATAACTTAACATGACATATTCTGCCCTAGGCTTGTGTAAAGGCTATACTCTTAACAGGGGATTTCTGGGCAGTTTTACAACTACGGTAGCTAAATATATAGCCTTCTGCTAGTAGCTGGTTAGAGCAGTTTGAATATTTATTCAGTTTGAGGATGTCCCCTAAGTCAACTGTCAAGCAACGATCATCTCATCTTATCAACCAGTTAACAACTAATCATTTTAATCTAAAAAAGATGAATAAAGCATTTTTTAATCTTCGGCAACCAGCCATGCTAGATAATACACTCTATTTGCGTCGACCGTATCAATGTATGGATCAACATACCTTTGCCTCTACATCGTCTATTAAAATAGTTTAGACACCTCAGAATGTGTTATCCCTAATGCAGGTGTGTCAACTGAATTCACCCGCAAACCTTTTTACCAATACTACAACTGTCACTGAGATATACTTTAAAAAAAAAAGAATATTAAAAGTAAATCGATGCCATTGCTCTCCCAGGTACTTTATCTTTCATAAGCCCAATAAGACGTGGCAGCAAGTGTTCTGGCTGACCATCAGCATCGCCATCAACAACGCCTACGTCCTCTACAAGATGTCCGACGCCTACGCTGTCAAACGTTACAGCCGAGCGCAGTTTGGAGAGAGACTGGTGAGAGAGCTGCTTGACCTGGACGACTGCTCCCCTACGCAGTGAGGAGGAGGCGCGGACAGGAGGAGCGACTCACGCACACGCACACACACACACACACACGCACACACACACACACACATAGACACGGTCAGTGTAGAGAGAAAATGGTCAGAGGTGCTTGACCTGAAGACTGTTTTCCTATACAGCGAGGAGAAACACACGCACGCACACACACACACACACGCGCGCGCGTGCACTGTGGGTATACAGTGGCACTACTATTTTGTCACATTCTGGCAGTTGTTTGCCACAGAATGATCACATGTAAGCCATGATTAAACACCGACACTCATAAATAACATTAATATTCACACGCTAACACACATCTGAACACACGCGCACACACACACACACACACACACACAAAATGAACTGACACACACACCGACATTCTTTGTCGTTCTTGTACAGACACCGAGGTTTGTGTTTGTGTTATAACACTGACGCTGTGCCAATGAAGGAATGAAGGAACTCTGGGTGTACTCTCTCTCTCTCTCTCTCTCTCTCTGTCTCTCTCTCTCTCTCTCTCTCTCTCTCTCTCTCTTCTCTCTCTCTCTCTCTCTCTCGCTCAAAATGTCTCTCTCTGGGTGTTTTCTGTGGCACTGTAAATATTCGTCAACACACTACTGTACACCACACAACGGAGAACCAATAGCCATGGGACAGTTCAACAGTTCACACGCCTCAAGACCTGCGTCTACAACACAGCTTTACTAAGCATCTGTCCTGCAACAGCCGTTCAATAAGCGGAGAGGCGGAAGGCGCCAGAGGAAAATTAGTTACAGGAAGGAATCTACCCCCAAATGATGTCAGTTTCATATTCGCACCTTTATTTGCGAGCAGGAGAATGGATCTGATCCAGAATCTGCCATGTTATGTCTTCTCTCTCTGACCCCTGTAACAAAAGCTTAGTAAACCAGGACTACGGCGTCACGCTGCGCAGAACGGCGTCCTCTCGTTCAATGTGAAGATGATTCCTCTTCTAGGTGGGTTTTTGGGACTTTTGCTGCGTGCGTGTTTAGTAAACGGAGCTGACGTTTCGCGTGGATGGAGGATGTGTAAATGTGTGGCTATTGTGACCCGGATGTGTTGCGCTGTTCTGTCCTCGCTAGTGGAGGATTTAAAGGGATGTTGTACGACCCACACTCAGCACTGTATTTCCTACCAAGAGTTGTCTGTCTAGAAAGACTGAAATGCAAGGCCCTAACACTGTCCTTTAAAGTCAAATAACAGCAACTAGTTTTTGTGTTTTAAAGCTGAAAGGTAATGATTCATATTAACAACAATCCAGTGATTAAATGATATGCAGTCCACTTCTCTTCCATAAATAATTTTGTCCGGGCAGGAGATAGGGTTGGAAGTAATTGCTTCTCAATTTCACTACTAACACAGTTGCTGCTCTTTGACTTTGTACAGTATGGCAAAATAGTTCCTAATGCTTCCTGATAGAATGTTCAGTAAGCAAATGTTGCCAGGCAACACATTCAATCCTAGCCAGTAAGCAGGGCTTTGGCTAATATTGCTTGGCAAGATTTATTTTCAGGAAGTAAAAACTGAGTCACCGGTGGCTTAAAAATGACCCAGACGACCTAATGTTACAACAAGGCTTAATGTAGATAAAGGGATTTGGTCTTGTCTATTAATTGTGCAATGACTTGCTTTCTCACTCTCCCTCTCCCAGTTTGATGTTGTATCCAAATGCACTACTTATCAGGAGCTTTACCAGTAAACTATATGAGTTAGCTATCTAAATTTATTAATAGTTTTGATCCAGAATGGGATATTTGAAAAACATGCCGCATACGTTTGCAACATTAAAGCTGGATTATTGATGATTATTTATTAGCATATTTTCTTACCAAGTAGTTACATATCCTGTTTTTGAAAAAAAACGAGTGACGCATTTCAGGTAACAAGTCTCTCTGAAGGGAACATATTGGATGTATTTTGGACTCGTATCAGATGTAGACCTGTCAACCGTCATCAACTAAGGGAAATGTTTGTGACAAAGTAATTTATTTGAAACAGAATGCACTGTCTTTAGTCCTCATATTTGGACATTACTACAATCTTTAGCTTTACGGGGATTCTAGTACTGTAAAAGCGTTTTTCTTCCAGCAGAACAGAAGTAAAGGAAGACTGGGGAAGGGGGGGGGGGGGCATGCTCTTAACATAACACGAACACCCAGTCACGTTACCAACATGTCACTTCCACGTCGAAATGGTATTATGACCTTATGAAGATTACGAGTGAAACAAGTTGATGTGCGCTTGCTCAACGCGTCTCTCTCCATCCGCATGATTTGACACTTGAATAGATATAAAGATAAGTGTTTGTGTGTAGTGGTATAGCAGAGTTTTCGAGTGCGTTTCGGAGGCGAGACTCGGGCACTTTCCCCATCACAGTGCACTTTGAGGAGATTTGGAAAGCTAGGATTAGCAACACGTTTACTAGATACCCCTTTTAGGTTTGGATCCGAATCCGTTAATATTATGAAATGCTCTTAGAAAAATACAGAAAATATTAATGGATATGAACTGTACATATACTTAAAATAATAGAGCTGCAAATACCAATGACATGGATTATATAAAAATAATGCCAATGAAATTGATTATAAGATATCAAATTGAATATGAGTATAACTATTACCAAAACAGAGAAGATTTGCATTGTAGACTTCAATTATGATGGTGTGTGTTTTTTTTGACCATATTCACTCTGTGATGTCACTGAGACTCAAGATTGTGATTTTACACTTTTTTCATTAATCCAAAGCATTGTTGCTGTGATTGTTGCCGTCATTGTCGCTGTTGTCACTGTTGCTTTTGTATGTTAACCACTGAATGATGTACTCTCTCTGCCTGTGCACTAATCATTGTTCCGCTCTAAGCGACGTTAGTTGAGAAGTCACCCTTGTCATTTGAGATACTTGTCGACACATCTTTATAATACAGTATTTTATATCCAAAAATTATGCACCAATTTTGTACGAAAAATTAATATGGTTTTATTATTGAGATGTAGGACAGGGGTAGCCATCGTAGAACCCCCTAACTCAACCCTGCGTATATCTTGCATCAGTAGTTAAGGACTTCACTAACAATGCATTGCTGAGGGAGCGACGTGTACGGGATGTTTAAAAAGATGGAACTTCTACGATGGCTACATTTCCGAGTGGTTATTTCATTCCCTGGCTCAAGGTGACCTGACACGGATACAGGCGTAGTGCTCAGTCGTCACAGGCGCGCCTAGTGATGGCAGTCACAAAAGGAGGGAACTGTGTGACATCTTTAGAGGTTCGGTGGTGCTGATATCTCTCCAAGCAGACCACAAATGAGTCAGAGAATTATGCTCTGGGGGTGTTCTGCAAGGCCGTTGTTTCTTCAAAGACAAGAACCTGTGTGTGTGTGTGTGTGTGTGTGTGTGTGCGTGCGTGTGTTGTGTGCGTGTGTGTGTGTCTCTGGGTGTAGGTGTGGGTGTAACTGCATGTATATGTGTACAAAAGAGTGAGGGGAAGGTTTTTAGGCCATATGGTAATATTGTTATCTTCCCAGTTGCAGGCTTGACAGGCTCTAAAAACCTCTCCTCTTCTGTTTTTCGAAGACAAGGACCAGTGTTCCTCCCTTTTGATGATCTTGTCCAATTAATTCCGAGTGGGGCGGGAAGAGGGGAAATTAGGAATCGGGGTGGGTAATATTTCATCCCATTTAGATCAAAAACATGGTTTCTTTCAAATTCTCAGGTTGAGCTCTGAAGTGATTCAAAAGAAAACATCAAGGTATCTTGCAGTAATTATGTTCAGCCTGTTTTATTGGTCAGTCATAAACCAGATTTCTTTATAGTGCCTTTTCCATAGAAAACTCCTATCAGTGCATCGGTTTGGTATTGTCTATGTCCTGAAAGCCATTGGGGTGACTGACTAGAATAGAGTAGAATTCTCAAACAGGACAAAGTGAATATAGTAGAATCCTGCATTGCATGGTATACTGTGATAGTTATTAGTCCTAACACTTTCAAATTAGATTCTTAGACGGTGTAAATGTCCCATTCAGTACATCTTAACTCCTGTGTCATTTAACGTACCGACTCTGAAGTGATATTTCACTTTGGTTGAACCATTTTTTGCAACCACCCAAATCGCTCCCTCTGGGAGCCTGTGGCCTGAATTGAATTAATTCCTTACTTTCAAAATGAAAACCCATTCCAAAAAAAAAAATCACACGTCTAACACATCCGTGTGCAAAGGAAAAGTAAAGTAAGAAGGAAAAGTACACCCGGGTAATATATCGTCCCCGGTCATACTTTTCACGTAATTCTGCCCGTTTACAAAGTAAAATATCACGTTACGAGGCGGCTTTTACAACTGCATGCAGTTTTTTTTTTTTTTTTTTTTTTCCGTTTTCTACTTTTCTCTTCACAGACGTGAGATGTCTGAATGCTATAGCTTTTACTTACGCCAAGTCATCGTTATCAGATCTGCAACTGGTGAGTGAATGATGGTAGATGGAGGAACAAGCAGAAAGCTGTAACAACAAAGAATCAAATATTTGTTTCTGGTCCAGTCTGGCTGGTTTCAGTGAGACTAATACTTCTCTTTCACACTACTGTCAATATTGCCTAATATATTCTGCTTCCACTGAGCAATCTTGTTGAACGATGATAAATGACCCATGACTTAAGTCAAGAACTTCATAATGTTACAATAAGATGCTATCAAATTAATCATACTCGCTGTGGACACTTTAACTAATGGTCGTGTTGTCGTGCTGAAATGCAATGTTGGAAAAGCTGATTTTCATGTATAGACTGTGTGTGTGTGTGTGTGTGTCAGTGTGCTGTCTCTGTCTGTACAGTGCTTTACAGATGTGTGTCTGCCCGTATCCAGTGAGTGAGACAGTTGGCTGTGTTTGTGCAGTTATATGGGAGTAAAGATAAAGTAAAGGTAAAAAAAAACAATCTAATCCAAATGAATATTAATGTGATATTATTGTGATAAATAATTAAAAAGGCTGACCTCAGGGCTTCATAAGTACTTACTGTATTATATATTCAGTTATTTAGATGATATTAATAGACTATAATATTACCATATAAGGTGCTATCAAACCACTCTATGAGTAATAGTAGAAATAGACCAGAATCAGAATCAGGTTTATTGCCAAGTACATTTTCACAATACATGGAATTTGTCTTGGTATGTTGCTACGTACAATAAACATAGAGAAAAATAGGAAAGTAGAGGTACTGCAAGTCAAGACATGTTTATTAACACTGTTATGAGCTCAACAACCAATGGTAAATACCAGGGTCATATATTGCAGAAGTTGTACCAGTAAAATCACCAGAGGCTCAAGTACATTCTGTTAAAATGTCGGACAAATGTTGCCAGGCAACAAAAAGAAGGTTCAGATGGTAGAACTTTTTTCACTCGATATGATTCTGGTTTGTAATGATGGCTGTGGATTGTTCAATTGTTAACTGAAAGCTGTTGTGTAACATGTAATCTATCAGAAGGGAATAGAAAGGTGCGTGTGTGTGTGTATGTGTGTGTGAAACGTTAACATTTGGTCGAATAATATGTGTAAATAACTGGTGTAAGATGGACCAAACTTCCTAACATATCTGATGATGACCTGTTGTACACGATTGTCATGTATAAATGTGTCTTCATTAAAAACGTCAGCCTGCCACAAGTAGATACTCTATAGGGAATGATTGGAAACCATAGTTAGTAAAAAAAAAAAAAAAAAATCATTGTACCTTTTCCTTGGCAAAAAGAAGCTACGGCCAAAATAACAGTAACAAAATATACATGATTTCACCTCTGATTAGCAGTGGTTTCCCAAAAGCATCATTGCATCAAGAGAAATCCTCTGTGTACTATCTTACAATGCAGCAAATATAAAGTTGGCATTAAAATGCTTTTGAGAAACTGGGGTCATCGTACCTAAAATACTCAGAGAAGGAGTGCTGACCTAGAATCAACTGTGCTTTACCTGTCAATGGATATGGACAAAATGATCAACAGCACTGGGTCAATGATTGTAGATTGCTTATTCCAAGAAACCTTCTTTGTAAAAAAAAAAAAAAAATTTGTAAGCTTGTTGTTCTTAAAAGCTGGCTTAAAAATGAACTAACTTGTACACGGGCTGCATAACCACCGTGTGAAACTCACATTCTGGGCAAATACCATTGAAACGTTGTCCAACACCAGTGCGAATTAACATGTTTAAAGTATTGTGCAAAGTAGAACGTGGGCCTGTCTGTATCGTCATCTGCTCGAGGATATGTGGTTTCTGTTGGCTACTGTTGTGTGCTCTCCCTCCTGAGTGTGTACTGTTGTTTTTTTTGCTTAGCCTGGAGAACGGTTCTACGATGGCCTAGCAAAAAGCCCAAATAATGTTCTCTCAGCCTATCTTAAGTTATCTCACAAGGCTATCCTACTACACTAAGCATTTCTTGCTAGGCTATGATGGGGCTGGTCTCCATGCGGTCGTCTCTCCTGTGTGTGGAACCCTGTGGTACCTATGCACTTAGCCCAGCCCCTACTCTTCCTGCCAAGGACCGATGTTGTGAAGTGTATGTACTCTTTACCTCTTCCTCACCTCCCACCCAAACCCATCCTCGCTCTGTAGAATCGCCACCATTTTGCACACATCAAATAAATGTTCCTGGTTTGGTACGCCTGCTCTGTTTGGGAATATTTTGTGTTTGTGTTTGTTTGGTGTATTTTGTGTGGAAAGGGAAACATACCTTCCTTGTTTACATCACTAATGGGATTCTTACACTTAGTCAACTATCCATTGCTCAGGGAGTTACAGTAGCTCTATGGCGGGGGATAGTTTTGACAGTAAGGACATAACAGTCACAGGTAGGCCTCAGCGTCACACAAATAACCTTTCTTATGTATCTGTTTCTAGTGCAATGGACAGTACACCTTCGACTAGTGTTTTATCAGTGATCATGGTGAGACAGGGGAGGGTAGAAAGCGTGAATTCAAATCCTGCTGGAGGTATAGCAGGGACAGGAGAGGAAACCAGGTAAATAAAATAATGGACAAAATACTATGATAATCTATTCCACTTTTAATATTCATTCATACAACAAAGGGAAGATTGGCCAAGGTCAAACCCTAGTTTTAACGCACCAAACATCTACTAATGATCCAAGGGAAGGTTAGATTGAGTGCAGCAGTCGTGTGGTAACTGGAATTTTACATACATTTTTACTTGTAAAAATGGACATAAAATGTTTATTGTATAATTTCATAAAAATACATGGAACTAAGGCTGTTTTTTTTTAATAGATTCCCATGAAATTGAGATTCAGGGGATACCGTTCTACATTTTCAGGCTTGCTGAAATATGTCGGCATTGTAAGGAAGTCTCGTCAATGTTACTTTCCTACTTTGCACAGAAGGTGACAGGACTAGCAGAGGTAAAACGCTCAGTAGAGATCTAGCAGCGCTGTGGGATATGGAACCGTTCCCACATCAACCCCAGGCCTTCAGTCGATTCTTGTGTGTTCAGTGTTGTTTGCAACTGTCAGTCGGAACAACCTGCCAGACCAGAAGGCCCACTATTGTAAGCCAGACTTGTGTGTGTGAGTGTGTGAGAGTGTGAGAGAGAAGATTTCAGTCTTCTCCCTTCCTGTGGGGCCTCTTTGTTGCTTATTGTAGGTTAAATAATTTACCAGGAAAGGGGAAATCTTATGTATTACACTTAACATGGACACAAAGTCATTTAGACAGCTATTTTTACTCTACTTTAAAACACATTCAGTGTACACAAAGAGGTTCACAATGCATGTAAAACTACTTTGAGCTGTTACTGATTTATTTAAAAAGAAAGAAAAAAAAAAAAAAAGCCAGACCATATATTTCAGAGTGAAAACAATTCAGCCTAATAAATCACCAAGTCAGTCGCTGGGCGACAGTGTTTCGTCAGCATCAGGTCTCAGCGACAGGCTGAAAAATAGATGCAATATCAAAGATAACCAGAAGAGGGCAGCAAATCATTATTCTCCCCTAAGTGGTCCTAGTGTAGATGGATGACCACTGCCTTGCTGACCGCCAGCTCATTGATTGCCAACCAATTGTAAATGAATTATGATTGCACTGAGCACTAAATAATGATAGCAGATTAATTATGTTTGCACTGAATAGACAGTTTTACCAATGATAATCGATTGCCCTGTAAAACTCAAAACAACTGAGAAAGACATAAACCTTCATGAAGAACCAAGGTGTACGCGATCCCATCTGGAGAAGACAAGAAGCTTTGATCAAAATGTCTGCAGGTTGGGTTTGTGTGTGTGCATGTGTGTGTGCGCGCGGTTTTTAGGTGATTGCTTATTTAATTTGTATTGTGAAATTTTACTTTATCATTATTATTATTATGAATATTATTACCATCGGACCACGTGTTTGATATTAGGAAAATATAGTCTCATAGCGGCTGAGAGAAAGAGAGATAGAAAGAAAAAAAAAATAACGGAGAGAAATTGAAATTGGAGAGAGACCAAGCGGGATGACAGCTGCGGTACATCTCGGAAGGTAGGAAGGTAAACACAAGCACTTCTGAAGAACAGAGCCCTGTGATGTTACACAATAACGAGAGAGAGGGAGGTGGGGGGACACCGAGAAGAGAAGGAAGGGTGAAAGAGAGAGAGAGAGATCAATAGAGCCGAGAACTGAGCCGCAACTCATCTCCCCGGCACACACACAACCACCAACAGCTCCCAGGGGCAGACGCACACAACTAAGACCTGTTCAAGAGAGAGAGAGAGAGAGAGAGAGAGGGATAACAGAAGGGGATAAGTAAGCAAAAAGAGAGGAACTCAAAGGTTGTGCTTTTCTTTGGCATCAATCCAAAGCCACCCTCCTTACCTTTTTACTAGTTCTGTTTATTCTGGATAAAAGGTTTGGTTTTTAACACATCATGAGCACAGGACAAATCTGAAATGACTGAGTGAGCAAGTGAGTGAGTGACCAATGACCACGTGAGTCAATTGAATAATAGACAAATGTATGAAAAAGTGGTAAAGTACTGAAGTAGTAACCTGACCTGAAGGCTTCAGACCATCTATGTCTGCTACATGTTGTATAGTCGGTGGACACCACGTAGAGTGAACGTTGTAGCAGAATAAGATTTGAAAGCAGACGTCCAAAGGTATTTCGGGGGAAAGACTTCTCTCACAAAATACCTTTGAACGTCTGCTTTCAGTCGTTTACAATCACTGTCCCCACAATGTCTGAGTCCCCACCCGTCCTGTGTGTTTAAGGCGATGACATTCTCAGCCCACACACTTTTAATCAAACTGTTAACTCTTAACACACACACACACACACACACACACACACATGTTCATGATACGCACCAGCACACACACACTCACACGCTAACACACAAGCGGGCACACGCGCACACACATAGCAACTCGTATACCTTTAAGTCATTATGTTGTAATCGGCAGTCTAAGCCACACCAGAGCAGTGATTATTTTTACGATGCTCTTCTGATATCTGCGCAGGATTTTGGGAGTTCGATGTCATGAGGCGTCACCTGAAAAGAGACACAGAGTGCTGACATTTGCCATTACACGCAATTACTCACTTTTGAAATCACGCCAGCATCTTGCTTTATCACTTTTCCTGTTATGGTGGTATGTTTGCTCATCAAATAAAGAAAGTTGTTCCAGGAGATAGATACTCACTAACCACAGATGCGTGTGAATTTATTTTACACACTGGCCCTGATGCACCACTGTTGCACCTGTGTCAAGAGGAATTGTTTGGAAAGTCCTAGTAGCTGCAATAGACGCACGTTTGAGGGACTTCCACAATGGATACCACTGTCAGGGTAGAACAACAGTCCAATAAGATCAGAATATTTGAACCATTTTGAAGTCTTTATTTAATCGTCTTAGGCACAAACTCTGTGCTCTATGGGAAAATGTTAATTAGTACTTAGTTCTTCTGCCTCTCACAGAGGTGCAGAGAAACACTCTAGACTATCTGTCTTCTTTTTCCAGTCAGGTGGTGTGTGTGTGTGTGTGTGTGTGTGTGTGTGTGTGTGTGTGTACCTGGTGATGATGAAAGCAGTGCGAGTGCAGGGCTGTACATGTCCTGAGCTGATTCCACATGGAGCGTTAATGACGGGGTTGGGAGCCTTTGTCAAACT
>OMKK01087059.1:0-13888 GCA_900302305.1 Polymixia japonica
AAATTAACAATAGGGATCTAAAAATACAGTCGTTTTGTCGTCCCTATGGCCTGACACCATGTGGAGTAAGAATTCGCTACTTCAGTATCTTCTTAGAAAGCCAGCTGCTTGTAAGCTTTCAAGTCTCCATAAATCAGTGAAGTTGGTTCACAGATTCCAATGGTTACGCCACTATGCGTCCATATTTGGCTTGCCACACCACTGTCATCGGCTGTGAGGCTCTTTCCAATGTGTCAAAGTAGTTTATTACAGCTTTTAACTCGCCTAGTAACTGCATTTTCACAGTTTGTGACCTTGGTGTTTTGCCGAGGTGTAAGCAACATGTGCCCTCAGCCCAGGACTTCTTAGTTGAAGAATAAAAATAGAAGGATTTGAAATAGAACTGGTGATACCTGTCAAGCAATCAGTGGCTTGTTACTTCTTAACCTGTGATTTCCTTAATTCTCCATGTACAGGGTTTACATAGAAAAAGTATTAACGTTAGTAGCCCCCAATCTGGCGTTTCATAAAACGGATGTGAATGGGTTAAAATTAGGCAGGCGATAACATTAAAACACGTGACGCCAATTTAGTTATTCTATAGTCTTCCCAGGAAGTTACATTCTTTTGGTTTTAAGAGTATTTAAAAATGCTGGGGTAAAGTATCTCATTGAAAATAGTTTTTTAACGTGACTATGCCTGAAGCCCCAAGGTTAGACTTGTACCTTAACGAGTAGTGACACTGGCAGGTGCAATATTTTTGTCATGAGTACATATCCCAGGCAACCTGTTGTCCTGTCATACGTTAGGGAGCCATAGACTATTCAGTGCCTCTCCCTGGGTTAGAAGCTTCCCCTCTGAAGGCCCATTGAAAGCTAGGAAACACTTACAACAATAACCAGCGATTAACGATGTTCTAGGACTATAGACCTCAGTGTCAAGAAGCACAATGTTACTGAGGTTTTACCATGTGTCAACTAATATAATGGCCTTTAAATGTTTAGACCTGCTTGCCAGTCTACATTGGTGTTTCAAATCTTATCAGTTTGTTTTGGAGGAGCAGATAAATCTGTTTATGGCTTTGTGTTGTGTTGGCTGTTGTGGCTTTTTATTACAGGCCATCATATCATATATCAGAATCACTTAACAACAGAATTGCAACAGAAACACATTTGTTAATTACCTGTGCATTGATTTATCCGGACTTCTGTTCCTTACCAATTTGTTATCATAGATAGATATAGATAATACATATTATTAGACATAATATCTGTGGAGAGGTCTCGAGATGGGCGGGACTCAGTTTAAAAGGCCTTTTAGGTGTTGAGATTTGTATTTTTTTTTTCTTCTCTCTCTCTGCCTGACATGTGTAGGCAAGCAGCACACCAGGCCCTGGAGGCCTTAAATCCTTGGCTGATCCTCATTTATAGTAATATGGAAGCCCTGTGTTTGCATACGGACATTCCTTAGTGATTAGCTCCTCTAATTCCATAACTTGTAGCTCAGAACCCAGATCAGTCACTACCACTGTGGACTCTGTCTTCCCTTCACACTCCTTTAGTTCACAATGCTAGTGTGCTGAGCGGCATTACCAAAAAGATATTGTGAAATGTAAAGATTCCAAAGTTCACATACATGTTCCTATCCATGTGAACACAGGCTACCATTCTCCCACTTTTAATCTCCTCTCAGAGAAAGGGAGCGTGTCATTGCCTCGTTACCTGAGAGCCACTCTGGGAGGGGGGCGGGGGGGGGACAACACAGTCGGAAAGTGATTAACATCCAAATGTGTTTTCCTTTGTGTGTGATACCTGGGGAATCACCCATACAAGCGCACGTTTAGTTACGGCTTAATTTTACACTTGTACAATCGCTACGTTGTGCCAAATTTGCAAGCGGTGAAAAGGGCAGAGGTAGTAGGAGCAGGAGCTAACACAATATTCCACGAAGGAGTTACTGTATTAGGCCAGGAGGGTTGGCTATACAGACGAGGCCCTCTGCCAGAGGCGTGTGATCATCTGTTTGTGTGCGCCTGCAGCCTCTTTGTACAGGGCTGGTTCAGTCCAGAAGGTCCAAGGATGCGACCCGCCTCTCGGTGGAAAGGGAGCACTGTTTACATGTTACACATGCCGAGCACGCCCTGCTCCCCCCTCTCCAAAACAAACCCATCGCTCTGAGAGTGAAACCCGATCCTTTGCTTTGTGATGTCACGCATCCTCCGTCCAATGGGATATGTTGCTATAAGGGAGGGAGCGCCTCCTCTCGTTTTTACTCTCATGCAAAACTTTTATGGTCTCTGTATGGGACAGAATGTCAGTATAGTTAGGAGAACCAAAACCGAAATCTTAGGTTGATTTACTGGATGGGCCTGTCTTTTTCTCTACAATTGGCCATTGCCACTCTGCAAAATAGCAAATTACTTTGCTTGGTTGTATAAAGTCTGTAGTAGTTTTGAGATGCTGTAACATTTCAGTTATTTGGACACATTTCAACACTTAAATAATAAGTTAGGGCAAAGTCTGATTTTAGCTTACTAAAACAGTCGCCATGATGGAGCGACCTATGCTTGGCACATCGTCTCAACACGTGGTGACGCACCACATCAGTCGCAGGCTAATGAAACATGTGGCTAATCGCTCACTGAGGAGTGGCGTTGGCTCACAGTTTTATAGCACTGCTGTCTCTTAGAGATTTATGATGACTCGTGCCCAGAGCTAGCATACAGATAGCACCTCTGTGAGTGAAGCTGGTTTAGCTAGCTGCTCCAGTCTAACAGAGCTCTCTCTCTCTCTGTCTCTCTCTCTCTCTCTCTGTTGCTTGCTCTTTCTCACACTTTCTCTTGCTCTTTCTGTCTCTGTTTCTCTCGTTCTCTTTCCTGTTATATCTTTCTCTCGCGCTTGCTCGGCTCACTTGCTCTGTGGCTCCCAGCCAAGTGTTGTAGACCTATGGAGAGGTCGGCAAGCTGGTCCTCTGGACTGTAGCACGTGTGGGCAGCCCTCCATAACTCAGCCTTCCCATGTGCAGTGAGGAATGTGTTTTCCTTTTTTTCACTCCCCTTCCTGTCCAATGGAAATCCTTCTCCAGTTCCAGACTGATGTAGTCAGCATGCTACACACAGCATCCAGAACAGTTAGCACACAATAGTCAGGTTTTTCTTAGATTGTGCCGTTTGAGCCTGTGTGCTGAATGACTGGGCTCTTTTTGACCTGGGTACTTCTACCAGGGCAGGTATCTCAGTTTCACTTCTAAAACAATACGATGACATTTACAGTTGATTTAAAAATGCTTTTTTTTTTTTATTGTTTTAATTTTTTTTATCACATACCCATTCTTAGTTCTTTTGAAGAGGAACAATACACTACAAAAAGTATTTCCCATAGGACATATTTTGCCAACACATCACTTCCAGTTCTCTGCATGCTAGCAATGAAATAGTACGGTCGTATGAAATAAGCACATAGTAATGTTAAAATGGCATGGTTTAGTGGTAAAATGACGGAAACTTAATCTGTTTTCTCAAGTTTTCTCAAGAATTTTGTTATGGAGTAAATTTGCAAACACAACAAAAAGTGCAGGTTCTTAAAACTCCTGTAGCATTGTTTCTCAGGTACCATGGTACTTTTTGAACACCACTAGATTTGGTGATATAAAAAGCTCAGCTTTCTCGATCAATGTTAAAAACCGCTAGCTCTGACTCAATAAATACCTTTGTATGGAGGTGAACTGTTCCTTTAAGTGTTTTTATTCCTCTGTGGCTAAACTCAGTAAAATGTTTTTAAAAGTCAATTTAGTATACTTTTTTGCAACTGGAACCATATCAGTATGGATGATCTAATACTTCAAGCAGGTTAAATCAAACACTAAGAATTGTTTGCTAATTCAATATAACCCAGGTCTCTGTGTTGTTATATTAATCTGTAATGCTGGGTGATTTTAATTGCTTTCTCTGCTTTGACCAAAGTTGCTTCAGATCATTCTGGCGTGAACAAGCCACGTTCGGCTGGGCGGCTGTGTAACCGGAGCCAGTGGCCAACTCTTAGCACGACAGATGAGTTCATTGATGAAACATTAATGAATCGGTCATACGAGAGACATCGACACCTCTCAATCCGTTTGTGGTTCAGCCTCCTTTTGGAAAGCATAGTGTGATACAATGTGTCCCCTCACCCCCCAGCTCCTGCCACCCCCTCAACCTGAACCAGTTCTTGTTCAGTGTAGAGGTACTTTATCTATATCAAATTACACACATACACAAACACACACATACTCCTGCATTCAGTTTTGTTGTGCCTGTAATGTGTCACCTTCTCTTTTATTGCTGTCCCGCTCAACTGGGAAATTGACCAACAGCTAAAACAATTATCACAAATGACCAATTAACACAGTGAATACAGCACAGCTGACACTGTATCTAAATGTTCCCATGTAATCGATGCCAGAATTTTCAAGCACATGTCAAAGGACTGTGTGACTATAGCTAATATGACTGATTATTTTGGTAGATATTGTGGTCGCGATTATCAGCCTCTCTGGTCAACATCTTGACTACTTTCAACCACAGGAGGTTTTCTTAATAAAACCAAGTGTTTCAATATTGCCAACATGTCAACATACTATGATTATTAATTGTTGAAACTTGAATAATGATTATATACTCCACTAGCAAAGTAGGTGTCCTATGCCCAGGAGTACTTCTCACAAGGTGCAGATGCAATGTAGTAACATCGATATATGAAAACAGGCAAGTTGGCCGCACACCAAATCTCACAGACAATCTTAATACATTCATGTTGATGAGCAAACCTGTAGATGTGTCCGTGCACAGTAAAAATGCTCTTAAAATGTATTAACCCATTAAGAGCTACAACGCCTCTAAAAAGCATTCTAAAACCTAAGACATTGTTTGAAAACAACCTCCTAAAACTTTAGGGTTTTCTGAAAAACTTTGTTCACTAAAAGCTTTATTTCTCAGCCTCTGTAGCAGATAGAAACATGAAATAAAAAACATTTGAGAGCTTAAACCATTGGCTTTAATTGGAAATTAAACCCTTGCTCAGGTCACTGGTCAACTTTTTTGCCATCTACACAGAGGCTAATAGCTAAGCTAAGAGGCTAATGGCTAAGACGGAATAAGACAGCTGAAAAAAACAAACAAAATGCATCCCATAATGCATTTCGCCTTCCCCACATGTATTTCAGCGAATCACAAAGCATTTCATCGGTCACACATCTTGAACACAATGATAACATCTAAAACCAGCTCACGTCGCATCCGGTCTTAAAGGGATATACACACAAACGTTAATGAGTTAACTCAAGATCAGTCTTGGAAATTTTGGTGTGCCGCCAACTGGCCCATTTCTCATATATGAATGAGTATATGTTATTAATTGTGCAACCCTATAGAAAGGGAATGAATGGGGAATGCCTCCTTGGTGACGTAGGTGTGAAGGTAGTTCTATTCTACACTTGGCTCTCTGGAGCAGGGGTCTGGTACAGTACAGATATATCTGTCACCCATCCCACTGTAATATTTATAGCTGGATTGTGCTCAGGGAGGTCCCGCTAAACGAGGAGCTTACAGGACGCTGGGCGTTACGTGTGCTACCATTTTTATCACACAGGCTCCTAAAAAAATAAATCCACGCTATTTATATATTAAGAAAACTGAACACACACTCACACACACCTGGAGACACAACTACGGTTGAACAATATACCGATTTCATATTGATATCGCCATATGAAAGAATGCAATATCCATATCCTGAAGACTAATATGGCTGTTTTGAACAAATTTTTTAATTACACATAATGAATAAGAGAAAGTGATTGAGAAGTCTGGCAGGTCTACATGCTTCACTCACCCCCAGACATACTAGGTTCATAGAATACAAGGAGATTGGTAATCTCTGGGAAATCCAACAGGAGACGGCGTAATCCCATAGTGTTACACTTACAGTACATAGCTGGTACATATATTTCCACAATATACTACCGAAAGAGCTTTAAGCTATTAAGCTATTTTAAGATGGATATTGCTAGTTATATCACAATGGCAATATCTGCTAAAATAATCACAGCATGATGTTTTGTCCATATTGTTCAGCCCTGCACACAACCACCACCCTTTTCTGTTTTTAAATGTTATTCAGACAGTAGGAAAGAGAGAGGAACATAGGAGAGAAATCTCTGGTGGGATCTGATCCCAGGCCAGCAGGTAATGTATGCAGCTCCAAAGGTGGGATACTTAACCACTCAACAATCTTTGGGGTAGTTACTATCTTACTCCTGTTTCAGGAAGGTCGTTATATTTTTGTTATTTTTTGCACCAAAAAGCGGTGTTGGTGCTGTCATTATGTCTTTTTGTTAATGCTGGATTGAGGAACTATGCCAGAGGTGCTGTAACATCCACCTCTGTAGCTTGTGTCTGAGCAGCCGAGGAGCAGTGCTCAGCACCGTGCAATAGTAACCTCCTTTTACCCGCTAACCTACCTAGCAGATGGCCTTCGTACACATGAAGGCGTTTCAGCACCACACCCAATCTGGCTCTCTCTCTCTCTCTCTCTCTCGCTCTCTCTCTCGCTCTCTCTTCTTGTCATGCTGTGTCGTTCTCTCTCTCTCCCTCTCTGCCGCCCTTCATCTCTCCCTGCCTCTGCCTCCAAGTTTCTCTTTCTCAGTATCGTTTTGTCTCTCTCCTTTTTTCTCTCTTTCCATCTTTTCTCTCTCACTCTGTCTCTCTCAGTCTTCCCTGCTCTCTCCCTCTCTTGCTCTTTTCTCTCTTCCTCCCTCTCTCGCTCTTTCTCTCTCACTCTTTGTCTCTCTCTGTTGTCTTCCCAGCTCTCTCCCCCTTTCTCTCTCTCACTCTCTCTCTGTTGTCTTCCCAGTTCTCTCTCTCCCTAGCGTCAGAGCTCAGATCATTGGCTCTCCATATCTGTCAGCCTGGCTGTGAGAGGAGGCTTTGCCACTTGTTTCATTCCCCAAAGCCTGTTCCCCCTGGTCATCCTCCCACGCCTCCCAAACGGGTTCCTCCTCCCTTTGATTGGAGCACCAGGAGGCCTGCGCTGATATGCTGAGACACATCTTGCATTTATTTGTCATTTAGCTGATGCTAGTTACAATGACTGTAACAGTAGAATAAGCTTAAATTCCGGGATTACTTACATTAGAAGTAGCCAGTATTATAGAGTACACAGTTCAGAGCCCTAGTGCCCTAAGAAGTGGAAGAGGGAAGTGCTAGCGAGAAAAATGAAAATGAGAGTTAAGGAGAGGGGTAGAACAGGGATTCTTTCCCCCAGAAGGACTGCTATCTGGAAGCCGTGCTCACACAGGATTATATAACATCCCTATGATACATGCAAGGCGGATTATCTAATAAGCAGTGCCATGGGTGCATGTGTTCCCTAACGCAGGCGGTCCTTAGATGTAATTCGATCTGAGGAGGCGGGGCTTGGGGCTTGTTATTCCTGTCACATGCATTAGGCCCCGCCCCCTTACCCTGAGTTGAATGGCTGTGTGACCAGGCAGTTCTGATCTGTTTCCTTTACTGTGAAATGAAACTTAGGGCTGCTGTTGAGGAGGGAGGACCTCGTATCTCGGCAATGTCAGTTTTTCATGGATTAGTTGTGTTTACTAGTTTGTATGGTAGTAAAGCATAGAAGTCAAGTGACAAAAAAAAAAGATTTTTAAAGTGATTTCTAAAGATTACTAATTTGTGCAAGTTAGATTAAAAAATATATATTAAAGGGCTTATTCAAACAACTCAACTTCAAAGACACATCTGAGTTGGATAAAATAATGTTTTTGCTTCTTGGTCATGCAATTTTGGAGCTATTCACTGGACTGTACTTTAAAAAGTGTCAATGTTTTCATTACATTTCCCCAAACCAAAGAATCCTTCAGTTCAACTTAAAAAAAACAAACCTCCAATATTTGAGTTACTGAGACGCATGCTATGTTGATTCTGTTGTCTCTGCTATAGACAGAAGCTCTGGTCAGCTGATTCCTTGTAACTCTTAAATGAAACCTATGTTGTGTCTGTAATTGAAACTGAAGCCTTGAGATCTGCACAGAGAACTGAGGCCTGTGACAGAATGCTTCAGAGTGGTTGCCAATGGTTACAAAGGATGTGCCGTCATTAGAGAGTGGTGGAAAGTTTTTTGTTTTGTTTTTTACAAAGTTTATTTAGCTCTGTTATCACAATACAAAAATAATATTATAATCAATCAATCATCACATTTCATACATGCAGATCAACACATTTCATACACGCAGAACATGGGGCCATTTTTTTCCATGTGGTACAATTCACGATTATCAATAAGCTTTATATTTTTGAACAGCCTATACCATACTGCACCCTGTACCGAAATGTTGCATTTTTTGTGTTATAGGAAGGAAGACAAGATATTAATGTGACTCTTTTCTGTGTTTACCATTCTCACTCTGACACATACGCCACCACTTACCCTGGCACCACACTGACTCAGAGATGAACATAACAGTTACTGTCTGTTTAATAAAACAGTCACAGTGAGTAGAAACTCATTTCCAGTGGCCCTCTATCTCGGCCTGAACAAAGGCAGACATGAAAATGAAATTGCCATCGGCCATCACTCAACGTGAGGCGGGGTCTGTGTGGAGATTTCCCCTGGATAAAACCAGTGTATCAGACACCGTGTGTGGGTGTGCGACAGATGCTTTTGTTGAATTGACAGTGTACGAGAGAGGAACAAGAGCTCAGTAGGCCGGTCAGATACAGGATACAGGTCAACTAAGGTTTTCCTCAATCAGACAAGGTGGCTGGCAGTTTCCAAGCGTCACCAGCCACTTTTACTCATTCACCAACCCAACTTAAATTGTAGCGTAGAAAGGAACATCCAGCTCTGGTTTGACTGGATAGCTACCAGCGTAAACGATCGAGTAGAGACGCTTACCAGTTGCAGCCAAAATGTAGCAGCGTCTGGCCTGGTGGCTTGTAGTAATTTCCCGTCCTGCTTTATGTCGTTAAGAGCATAGTTCAGTTCATCAGTCCACTTTGGCTCCATAGCAACATTTCTCTTTATTTGTATATTTTACCCTATATTGTCCTTCATAAAAGAAAGTAAATAATATATAACGAAAATATATCTTTGAAACAACAATCCATCCATTTTATGTTAAAATAAAAGTGATTCTGGAGTGTTCCTTAAGGGCTAGTCCTAGACAGGAGGAGGTGTCCCCCGAGTCCCTGTCCTCTAGAGTTGCAGCCCTTGCTGGAGAGGGACTTCATCATGCCCCCGCTGCAGCCCGAGCCATGTTAGACTCAGGGTGTGTTCACATTGCAGTCTCTGTTGCTGCCACTGGCGTGATGGATGGATAATGTCAGGTCGCCTCTGCAGGGTAGCGTGTGTGTGTGTGTGTGTGTGTGTGTGTGTGTGTGTGTGCGTGCGTGCATGCGCATTTGTGTCTGTATTAGATAGCGTGACCCACACTCCAAGACCACTAAAGAATTCAAATCGCTTTGATTGCCAAGCGCAATAAACGTACAGGTCTCGGTGACATTGGTGCAGAGACTTATCGACTGCTCGCACAGTGACACAAGAATAGCGGCAAACATCGCTTGACAACATGCAGAGACAACAGCACCTCACATTCAGTGCAGGAGGAGGAGAAACACACAGTAGATAACGGGCTAAACTTTGCTGCATGTATACAAAAAGGCTACATCGCTTCTGTATTCAGGCATCGTAGCACGAGGAAGGATGCGGCTGTAAGTGAATCCAGTAGTACAAAGGAACAGCTTGGCATGAGATGGTAGTACTGAGTAGAGTGGAAATGCATGGAAGTTCTGAGCCTTGAGCCTGGCTATACTTCCTGAGGCTAAAGGGGTGTAATATGCAAAGATCTGTGCAAGATGCTGCGTATAGTTGAGTAGCAATAAAACAGAATTGACAGCAATACTTCTATGTATCAGATGATTAACATGCACGCTGTGCTGCAGTGGAGGCCCTAGTTTGTGTTGCACAGTGTGTATGATCTTTTTTTCTAGAGGCTTTCTTCCGTATAATGAAAGAACTTCTCTGTAAAACATTTCCTGACAGTAAATTGCAACGGAAAGAATTGGAAACGGCAGTGGTCAATATTGTGATTTTTTAAAAATATTTGTTCAGTTTATAATGCAGCCCTAGACTGGCCTGACCCTCCCTAAATCCTGTAGACATGAAAGACAGACAGAAAACCTTCCTATTAGTTTCTGCCTGTTATCTGTTCACTGGTCCTGCACTGCAGAGCGATGACTAGGTCAGATAATCCAGTAGTAGTTCCATGTCCTGTTTCAAGAATTTTTTTTATACCTACTTTCAGGCAGGGAGCATTTGCTTAGAATGGATGCACCTTTTCAGCAAGGCTCTGCCCCACATTCATACGGTTACACACATTTACACCTGGGAGATGCCAAGTACAACTGCAGTCTTCTTCTGTTGGCCAGGAAGGTTTAACATATCGCTGAAGGGCACCTTGACAGTAGTTTTTGACGCAGGGGAGATCTTTTGTCATTGACTTTCCCCCGCTCAGAGTTTTCCCAGCCAGTCCAGGGATTTCAACCGACAACCTTCGGCCCTGCTTTTCTCACTCTCAGGCCGTCGCGTCGTGTGTGGCTGTGACCTGAGAATGAAACGGGCGAAGCCCAGTCAACTTTGACTGTTGTCAGGCTTAGATGGCCTGTTACATAAAACCCAGACAGTTCACACACACACACACACACACACACATACAGAGTGCTCCTTGGAGCGTAATCCAAACGGCAGCCAGTCAGTGTCAGTAGCTGCTAGCCCTCTGTGTTCCTCTCAGGCTGGGCCTCGGCGCCTTGTTTGTGTTTTTAATGGCAGAAATAGCTTTTTTCCCCCTCTCTCTCTTCCTCTCTCGTCTGCCAAAGAGAGCAGCGGTGCAAGCCTGTTATTGGCCTGAGTCTAGGTTTGCATGGCTGTCTGTTTGTGTGTATGCTCCGGCCTCTTGTGTGTGTGTGTGTGTGTGTGTATCTGTTTGTGTGCTCGCTTGTGTATTCTTGCTTATTTGTACACCCACAGGCTTGTACCTGCTCCTCTGAGTATATAGACAGCAGTGGTCAGCAGGAGGTCAGCACATGTGGGCAGAATGACCTGCTTCAAGGCCGCCAGCCGTCCCTCCGCCTGGCCCCTTCACATCCGGTGCACGGCGTTCGACCACACTGTGGGAGTCATGTCACGTTGTCAGTGTGAAGCAGCATAGAGGAAAAGCATATTAATATTAGTAACTGGTAGGTTAACACCAATAAAAATGACATAAGTCAAAATGTACAGTGACTAGAGCTGAATAGTATGTCGAATACACATAATGATTAAGAGAAAGTGAGATTGAGAAGTCTGGCAAGTCTACGTGCTTCACTCGCCCCCAGACATACTAGGTCCATATAACACAAGGAGATTGGTAATCTCTGGGAAATCCAACAGGAGACGGTGTAATCCCATAGTGTTACATTTAAATAGCTGGTACATATATTCCCACAATATACTACTGAAAGAGCCTTAGGCTACATGAAAAGGAAATGTAGATTCTAAACTTAAGACTAGACCTTAAAAATGATATTGCAAGTTATCCCACAATAGCAGTATTATTATAGTATTAGTATTAGTATCCAGTAATTATAGTCTTACATTAAAATAATCTCAATATGATATGTTGATATGGTAAGAGTGATTATAGTAGAGGTAATTTTACTTTTACAAGTTACTCTGCGTAACTTGTTCACTATCCACCTTGCGATCACGAAAGCCATTGTTGTCAGTGACTGAGTACTTCACACATACCATTTTTATCTATGCGAGCCTGCCCATTTTGCTGTGTGAAGGAAGGGTCGCTCTGTTCCTCAATTAGACCCATTTTCTTTTCAACGATTGCGCAAAGATGCGATTGCCCAAGTCACACACCTTGTACACTACTCACAAATTCACACCGTGAAGACAAGGAAAAGTTCCAGCAGTCGAACCCAGCCAAGCGTGTTCTCCAACCGATGATTTGGCCGGGAGGCATGGATCTACCTGTACCTCGTACAGGAGAGCTGATAATGAAGTTATTCAGGGAACCCTTTCACTCTGGCGGAGACGCCTGTTCTCTTTGTAAACCATTATTTGCTGAGGGAAGGTTGACTGAGCACACTTACTTTTTTTTTTTTTGTAGTTAACGCCCTGTTTCACACATACAGTTGCATAAATTCACACCAGGGACCTGCCCAGTAAATCAGTTTTCCAGTGTTGGCTTCTTGGGAAGTTGCAGTTAAGCTTTGCTCTCAAGGGCAAGTCGGCATGTGTGTTGTGGTTCTTAGATGGTTGATAAACTCTGGTAGTGTCACCAGGCACCTGACAGGTAGGTTCACCTGATGTAGGCCTTTCACTCAGTCTGATGGTCTTTAAATGAGTTGCTCATCGTCAATCAATCTTCAACCCAATCTTACACACACACACAAACAGACAGACTCTCAAAGTTGTCCTGCCAAGTAGAACAAACTATTGGTCAGAACATGCAGAAGCTGGCCAATAAGAACACGGTGCACTTTTCTGCTATGTGTGTGTGTGGAGGGGGGGGGCTTGGGTACATGGGTGCCTTTGTGTACACACCTGCATGAGTGTGCGTGCAGTTGTGCACGTGGGTGTGTGTCTTCATGCTTTTGCAAAGATAAGTGTGTGTTTGTTTTGTGTGTGTGTTTGTAAGATTCTCGAGGGTGATCATACCAACACAGACGGCAGCATTAGTTCCACAGGATCTTTCGAATGATCTTTATTTTCTTTAGGTTTTTTTTTCTTTTTAAAGGAGCACATGCCATGAAGGGGACAGGCAAGGCAAGTTTATTTGGAAAACACATTTCAACAACAAGGCAATTCGAAGTGCTTTACATAAAACATTAAAAGCTTTAAGACAAAGACGGAGGACTTTGACACGGTTACACTGCTGATATGTTTGTTTACGCAAATGACTACATGGTGACAGTCACGTGCTAGGTGTTGTGTGTTGCTGAGCATATCACAGCTCACAGCTAACAATGGAAAATAGTACTGCTTGCATCAAGGTGTTCTGTAGACCTCCCTCGCTCATGGTACGACTCAGCTGAGAAGACGCTGCCTCGTGTGATTGAGCAAGGTGCTCAGAAATAGGGGTGCAACGATTAGTCGACATTGTCGACAAAAATCGATGACAAAATTTGTCGCCGACGAATTTAATTGTCGACAAATCGTTGGTTACGTCATCTCGCTTGAGTTGCACATAACGACCGGGCGACACAAACATGGCGGAGGCGGCCGACACACCATCCCGTGTAAAAACTAGTAAAGTATGGGAGCATTTTACCCACGTATACACGTATCTATTAAGGCTGTAACCAAACATCCGAATATTCGGACGTTTGTTCGGTTACCATTGGCATCCGAATTTTACGTTGGCATCCGATTTTTTTTTAAAATTTTTTTTTAATACGGAAAATATATATCAGATTGGCCTATTCAGAATAACAGTACTAGTATGTTGTGTTTACAATAATTCGAAAGTCACGAAAGTCACGCACGCACGGTCGGACAGACAGCACAGACACACTCAATTCTGACCGCTACCCAAAACTTGCATTGGCAGCAAAACACTGTCTATGTATCCCAGCTACTTCCACGCCATCGGAACGCATCTTTTCCAAGGCAGGATATATTGTTAACAAGACGAGGAGCAGCCTCTCCCTGACAATGTAGACAAACTAGTATTTTTGGCACACAATATGAAGAAGGTTTAGGCAGAGGAGGTAAGGGCCGACTCGGTCGAGACTTTGTTTTATTTGTTTGGTTTATGTCACGACTCCTCACAAGCGCGACGAGAGTCTATTTGAAATGTTACAAGCTGGCTGGCTTGACTG
>OMKK01087065.1:0-10323 GCA_900302305.1 Polymixia japonica
GTAGTGTCGATATGGATGTTGAAGTCACCAAGCAGTAGAACGGATGGAGAGATGGCACAGAGTTGTGTGAGAAACTCTGATAGCTCAGAGGGAAAGGTAGGGTTTGGTTTGGGGGGGCGGTAAATGACTGCAGTAACCAGGGGCTTAGGACCAGACAGTTTACAGACCAGGTGTTCAAATGAAGAGAGGGCCGGGATGGTTATTGCAGTTGTTTTGATGTTTTGGCGATGGATTATGGCAATACCACCACCAAGCTTATGGAGGCGTGGTCTATCCATGTAGGTGTATCCGGGGGGTGTAGTCTGGTTCAGTGAAAAGTAGTCTTGAGGTTTTTGCCATGTTTCTGTAATACACAGAAGGTCCAGATTATTGTCAGTTATGAATTCATTTAAAATGAGGGCTTTGTTATTGATGGACCGGGCATTGAACAGAGCGGTTTTCAGAATAGATTGCGTTTGGATGGGCTGTGGCGTTGTTTAAAGCCAGACATTTTTCATAACTGCCATGGTTATCTAAAAATGTTTGCAGCTGAATGAAAACAATTCTCTCCAAAACTTTGGACAGAAAAGGTAGCTTAGAAATCGGCCTGAAGTTAGAGAGAACAGAAGGGTCCAAATTTTTCTTTTTGATAACTGAACAAGCCGTAACATTTCAACTTTCATTCTGCTGGTCAACTAACCTCAAATAACAAACCTCAACTAACCTAAACTAACTAACCTCAACTAACTAACAGAAGTATATACGTACTGTATATATTATGGATTTTAAGACTATTGGCTAACACTTATAAACCAATAAACAAGGCAAATGTTTTTGAAAAATGTGCATCCTTAATACAAACCCCTTTTTGGGAATGTTATGTTGGCCTATTTCACTTTGATGTCAATAATTTAACCAATGACTACTGTAACAGAATGCAACACTTTTAATCACTAGAGAAAAATAAGATATTTGCTTTTTTTTTTTTTTTTCTGTCGGCTTTTCCCCTCAGGGGAAATCATTCGATTTGCATGTTGATTTGGCAGGTTTTTACGTCGGATGCCCATCCTGACACAACCCTCTGTATTTATCCGGGCTTGGGACCGGCACAATGAGACACTGGCTTGTGCCCCCTTGCGGCTACATGGTGATCTGGCCCCCCCAAGTCCAACCCTTAAGTGTTGAGTGCCAAGCAGGGCGGCAATGGGTCCCATTTTTATGGTCTTTGGTATGACCCGACCGGGGCGCTAACCCACGATCTCCCAGTCCCAAGGCGGACACTCTACCACTAGGCCAAGGGCTGATATATGGCAATTATATGAATTATTGTCTAACATAAAACAGTCAATGTGCATCTTATGCATAAGATTTCAATATCTCAATGAATGGTCATTCAACCTGAAAAGGTTAAATGAATAGGCCAACACCCATGATCATAACTATTTAAGGTCCCCTAATGTGTTTACAGGAAAGAGAAAGATGCTGTGAGAAGGAACACATACTGTATTAAAAAGCAGCCTGTCAAATAATCATTTGTGCCTTGTCTCCTGTCACACTGGAATTGGTACTAATTTTTATTGTGTTTCCCAATCTTATATGGCCTATGGAACGCTGGATCAGAATACATCATATCAGTTTCCTCCTGTGAAAGCCATTTTGGCAGAGACAGTCTGGACTGTTTTAACTAAACAAAAAATAATTTAAGACAGCTTCCAAGACACCTACTGATAATTTATTCCTCCTAATCCTTTTTACAACTGCACCACAAGTTTGGCTGTGCTATGGCAGTGCCTCATGCCACAAAATTATCTAAACATTGTCTAAATATGCTAGCGCCCTGAACTAGTGCTTGCATCTGGTGGTCCAAAATGGGGGAGGTACATCAAATATTTTTTAAGCACTGGGGAGGGACTTGCATCTTCAATTTTGGCTATGTGCAGGGACATGCTATTTGGTATTGGAGGCACATATGGCAACCTCAATTGTGTTTTATTCAGTGATTTACTGTGGTGAGAAATTAATAAGTAATTATAGCCTACATGTAGAGTCACAACATTTTATTTGAATGTATTTTAATTTATTATAATCACTTTGTCTGATTACATTTCACCCATTTTTATTGTGAAATATTATTTAATAAATAATTATTTAATTATTTAATTTGATCAAGTCATGGCCAATCAGCATCGGCGCAAAAATATAAAGGCTTTCTAATGTACACGCATACATGCACTACCCATATTATTTGAATTTCTTGTTAATGTTGGCTAGCTAAAGACAAACATAATGAGGCCAGCTTGACTGCCCGATTTTGAGTGAGCTGACCAGCTGGCAGAGCTCTTTGGAATATGGCAACATAAAGGTGCCATAACAGTTGCTAGTGGATTTGTTGACACGCACGCAGCAGTAGGCTTAACGTTATTAGCTATTTAGCTACTTGGAACTACTAGATTTTAACACTGCTTGCTGATCGCGTAAGGTAAAGAGACATAGTTTTGTTTTCTTTACGCTGTGTGGCTGTGCGCTCACTGTATAGCTAAATTGGTGATACTGTATAGCTAAGACCTTGTTAAATGTCATTAAAATGTATTTTCATCTTAGGGTAAGGGAGTTGAAAACCTGGACATTGCACACTTCCACACGGGGAACAAGAGTGAGCTTTATCTCTGGAAAGAGTGTCCACAATCAGAGGTTAGTTGTGTTTTTCAGTCTTGAAATTTTTGACTGCATAATTATTAGTAATTCTAGCAGTTTGGTTGTTTTATGAAAGCACAAATTGTTGTATACATTCAAGTCAACCAATTAAAATTTAATTCTAGAATAGAGCGACTTTGGCGTGATGTCTGGGTTGCAGTCACTAGCAAGTACCATGATGTTCTTCACTCTCTGGAGGAAGATGGCCTGCTTGACGCCTCTGATGTGGTTCACCTCTTTAGTGTGCACTACATCTTTGTCCCTCACCTCTGAGCAGACCATGACACCTTCATTGGAGGATGGAATAATCATCCTTTACAGACAGAGGGAGGTCTCCTTGAACAGCTGTGCTGTATGGGACATCTACAAGATCTAGATGAAGGGGAGAGACTTGAGGTACACCATTATAAAAAAAACAGTTCACATAAAATGAAAAAGTTCAGTTGCAAAGGTGTGGCAGGCAAATATCTGTCTTGTTTTATGACATAATGGCCATCAAGGGCAATTGGACTGTGGAGCACAGGCCAAAAATATTTTGAAATATTTCTTTCACGACATGGTTATAAGGTCTGAATCAATGTGAGTTTCCGTCATGATTTTTGTGTAGAGATGTTCGCAGTTTAATTATTTTTCCATCTACAAACCATAATGCCTTCGTTCCTTTGCATTGAGTGATGAGGCATCTGACAGATGTATAAAATCCATGGCAACAGCCACCTGTTCAATAACCAGTAATTTCAATTTCTATTTTAATAAAATTTTGAGTAAACAAACACACCATTTTTGTAACATTGTGTTTAACCTTATTTGACTTGTTTTTCTGGATCTGTAGGAACTTCAAGACCCAGGCATTGACTGGGAGAGTGCCATACTGCGAGAAAACTCAGTTGCAGTTCCTGAAATATTGTGCCCACTGGATGACGAAGAACTTCAGAGAACTGTTGATCCTCTGGAACATTCTCAGTCACATGGTCGTGACCTGTACACACAATTCTTGCACAGGGTGTCAAACCAACAATGATATTTGAACATGAACGTAGAAATTGACACATTAGCTGGTTACAACGTTATAAAGTTTACTAATGGACAAGCAAAAAAGGCACTTAAAGGAGTAGCTCTAATAACACTCTGGGATGTATTACTAACAGGAGCAATAGTTGTTGCTGTACAAAAGTTGTTTGGTAATTTCTCTACGTCAATGGTAGCATTCAGCAGAACAGATATAAAATAATGGTGGATCTGTTAAAGTAAAATTAAATTGATGCCAACTAATACAAGCAAAGGATCCTGTATGAGCTGCATTTTACAGGTATCCCTAAAGAGAAAGCAAGACAAATGCAAAAATGTGAATAATTCTTAACTCTTGTCTGTTTTTCAGAAATAATCCATCAAACAGCCATAACATATTCCAACTGCAAATATCTAGAAACAATGATTACTTAGTTCTTGCTTTAATTTGAGTAGAGCTATTTGTGTTAAACTCTGTGGAATCAACCACCATATCTAACTGCTTCACTCATGATTATCTGAAACTCAGTTTAAGTGCTAATATGCTGTACTAGAAAAGTCACAGTCCGAGTGCATGCACTCACAATTGGGTAACAAACCGAGTGATCTCCTAGCCGCTCCCTGCATTCGTGGTCAAACTTGCATGTTATTTTGAAATGTCTCATCAGGGAGGATGGGGATGTGGGATTGCCCCATCATCCACTGGAGCATGTGCTGCACTGCAAGAGGCTCTGTGTTACCAGCTGCACTGTTTCAAATAACATCAATTAAGAAAAGCAACTTAAAGTCATTGTCTTTAAAAAAATAAATAAATATCCAACAACGTTAATGCTTGGTTAATTGAAATCAGAATCATTATTCCTTTATTGCCAAGTATATTTGCACATACAAGGGAAGTGACGTGGCGAGGTTGGTGCATAAAGGCATAATCAATCAACACAATATAAGCAAAGTATTTACAAGTATTAACAAGAAGAGCTAACACAGGCTATGAAATGAAGAAGAGCTAACAGGGCTATGAAATGGTAAGTATTTACAGAATTATTAGAACACTATAACTATAAATGATGTGACTATGAAGAGCTGGAGGCAATTGGAGGGCTAAGGCTATGAAGGTATGTACACTCTAATTTAAATTTTTTATACATTTGTATTGTACATGTTCATGGAATTTAACACAGGAGGTAGAGTTGTTGGTGTTGTTGGAGTATCAGTGCATGTGTGTAGTGGGGGGGTGGGTGGAAGTCCCAGTGTCAGTGAGGGGCAGGGGGCTTGTTTGTGAGCCCCACTGCCATGGGGGAAAAACTGTTCAGGTGGCGCGAGGTTTTGGTCTTGATAGACCGGAGCAGTAAAACATTCAAATGGTGTTATGTGTATGCATACTATACAGTATATCGTACCTTACATTTCAATCTCCTGCAAGACGTCTTGCAGGAAATTGATCATCTTCCTCTCAGTTCTCTCCTTAGATGTCCCCTTTTCACTGAGATGTGGCTGGCAGTTCTTCATTATGAAATAAGCATCAGGCTATAAAGAAAGAGCGAATGCAGATTTGGAGAGTGTTCAAACTCAGGCTATTACGGAAATACAAAACTGAAAATACAAAACAGTACAAAGAGAATGTCTGTAAGAACAGAATAAGTGGTAGTTAAAATTCATACTTTGATGATCTTCCGGGAACAAACAGGGAGTGGCAAGCTTCAGGGATAGTAGCCATCTGGTCCACCAGGCCATACAGTTCCATGCCCTTGCTGCAGCATTGGAATGAGTCTTGTTGTAGAATGTAAGACAATTGCGTACACAAAAATTAAACACTGGTTTGTAAAGTAAACATTTTTAGATGAAAAGTGAAAACTTTTAAAACTCTTACTGAATGATGCTTTCTTTGCTGTCCACTTTGATCTGGCTTGTGTATCCACAGCTTACAATTTCATCAGCGCACAACATCAGAGACTGAGCATCTGCAGAATCTTCAATGTACAATGTAAAATGTTGAAATAAAGCAGAGAATACAATAAGTGTTAAAACATTATAGATCTAATTAATATCTAACAATGCTAAACCCTGCTGATGAGCAGACAGGATTCTAGATTAGACAGAATGTGCAGAGGAAGTTTTAGCACAACTCTCTCAAAAAAGCAGGAGGTGGGCCACCTTGTGTGAGGCTGACTGCCATTATTTCACCAATAGTTCTGTGTGCAAGGTAGAAAAAGTCTCAGTAAGAAACGCTTTACATGTGTGACAATAATGTGTAATAAACTTGTATGTTACCAACCTGAAGTTCTCTTTATCAAGGTCTGTCAAAGAGTACTTGGGATTTTTACCCTGGTTCCCAGCTCCATCAAAGAATCTGTTTTCAATATCTTAGACAAAAAAGCAATACCCAGTTATAGGTGATCAAATTGGTTTTGTTTCATATCAGAACAAAACAGGTAAATGAACAACTTACCAGTCAAAAACTCTTTCCTAAGTGCTCCTGTATCAATGCCTGCCTCTCCTATATAGACCACCTTAAGAGCACTGGCAGAAGATACAGCTTTTTTCCTTTTCCACTGGAGAATGCCCCTGTCTGGAAGGTCTTCTCTGTCCACACACAGTTTAAATTCTGTTGTGGTGTCAACTTGGTGTTCAAGGAAGTTCAATACATCTTCCATACTTAAGGAAGAGGACAGAGAAAATATAAGATAGTCTCAAATTCCCAAACACAACTTGTATACATTATTGCCATTTAACAGTCCCATCAGTATGCTGTGTTTTGGAAAGAAAGGGCTATCAAATTACATGAAATTACTGCACCATGTGCTGTGTTTTTATTAGGCTGTTAAAATAATTTGATAGAATGAGATGGCTAGCTGTTGTGGAAGACATGAAAGCATGTGGATTGTGTAAATGATGGTGCACATAAAATGTACCTTTTTGGTTTGCACACTGGAGTTTGAGCAGCCGTACATGGACTATTGTCATTTGCTGCAGAAGTCACTGTACATTCAAAGCTGTACATGGAACAATATGCAGTTTTAAACACCAAACACTGCATTTGTATATATGGACAATCTATGAAAAAATGTTTATTATACAAAGAGCGGAATAAAGGAGATTACCTCTCTCCACATAGGCTAGCATGGACTGTGATCTCATCGTTTGGGAATTCTTTGGTTCAAATTGGACAAACTCAAATTTGAAAGAAAGATTCTCCACGTTACAAACACCCGAACCAAAGATGATTACTGGTGCAAAGGGAACTAAAGTGATTTTGGATTTTAGTTATGTGCTAGATTTACACAGAACTCATCCGAGGACTGCAGATTTACAAAACAGTCATTTTAATAAACAATTTATATTTTCCATGTAATTTTCTAAAGGCAATTTAACAAAAAAACAAACAAAAAAAATGTGCTCTCACCTCATCACCAGTCTCATCAGAGGACAGCTTTCCCTTGTCCCGTGTCTTAATGTGTACTGCAAGTATCTGCAAAGGCATCACTTCATTGAACTGGTAACATATCTTCTTTGGAATTTTTGAGGTGCTGTGAGTCAGGAGGCAGAGCAGAGGTGTCTAATGTCTCCTGAAGTGCATTGAAGTGTATGTACTATTGTCGCTTTTCCACTGCACAGTACTGGCTCAACTCGACTCGCCTTTTTTTGGTTTTCCACTGGGCATAGTACCTGGTACTAATTTTGGTATCACCTCCGTCGAGGTTCCAAGTGAGCTAAGGCGATACCAAAATGTGACATAAAACCACTGTAGACTGCTGATTGGCCAGAGAGAATGGTCACTAGCACAACATCCTGCACCCGCCATGTTTAAATTGCCAAGCTATTGTAGCAGCCGCAAGCATTCACTGCTACGAGTACCTACTCATTCGCATTTGCAACGATTTGACTATTGGAACTATTAGAACCAACTATTAGAAATGGCAACCTGAAAATCCAAATCTGTCTCTTTGCTGTGGCAAACAGCCACATACCGAGAATCAAGAACACAATCCCTTCGATATCCTCCATTGTTCCTCTGTGTGTCGCATTGAATATGACATCATGGCGGTTTCATGCGGTGTCGCTATGGCGACCAGCTACAATCACGGGGTACTATTTTTGCAGTGGAATAGGAAGCAAAGCGAGTCGAGTCGAGTCTTAGCTGAGCCAGTACTGTGCAGTGGAAAAGCGCCTTATGTAAAACGTGGCTTTGCCGCCTGCTGACACAGCTCGCAGAGTTTTGACAGAATACCCCTCTGCTTCTGGTGGAATGACAGTGAGCTTTCATCGACCACTGCCACGTTTACTGAGCGAAAGAGAGAAAAAAATAAATGCTTCAAAAATTATGGTTTTGGTGGACTTACATTTGATGCAAATGAAAATATGAATATATAGCAATATATCATCTCTTGCTGCACAGTGACATTCCTAGGGGCAGGGTGCTCTGTCTCTGTCAGCCTTGTTGAGCCGTTTGTGGCCATAGTGTTAAGCAGCAAAGACACCAGGTTTCTGACTGCTGACTCAACTGCAACATGGCCCTAAATCAATTCAAGATGTAACATTAACATGTTTTCAGTTAAAATTGCAACAATTAGACATAAAACTGCCCTTCAAATTAGGTTAGTTTGTCACATAGAAAAAATCAGCCACGTTTGCTTCAATAACGTTAGCCATTACGTTAGCCATATAGCTATGTCTCCCGCTAGCAAACTTAATTTTATCTGAACTGGTCAGATAATAAAAAGGCATCGCAAACAATAACGTGATATCACAAAACTAGAAATTCAATCTGTGGAGTTTTGTTGCTGTTTTCACCGTTTCATTCCATCATGTCTGAACGGCTGGAAATCTAAAATCCCTCTTTTGTTTTCTATGGAAGCGTTGTGATTAGAGTTTGGTGAAAAATCTCTCCATCAACTGCTGTCTCAACATGTCCTGTTGGACAGAGAGCTCAGGCTAGCAAAGAAGAGGGACTCACAGTTAGACATATACTGTATGTCCCAGAATATGACTGAGATAACTGGCTATGTGATGTGGAAGCTAGTAAAAGCATCCGAGCCATAGCCAATGTGATGTAGCACACTGCCTAAAAACACGTTTCTTAGATTTTAACAAAATTAAAAAAACAAAATGATAGTGCACTTCGGCTGTGTAGGTTATCAAACTTGATGTGTAGGATATCAAGTCTATTTATTTCAATTTATAACAACCAACATATCGGCAAAGTGCCTTCTTCAGGCCTTATAAGTTGAAATAAAATCATCTGGAAGAATGTGCCTTCACTATTCAAATTTGTTTTTTTTAAAGATTTTCAAGTTTGACAACTGTCTTGCCAGTAATTAGCTATTGCTTTTCTGACATAAATTAGCTAGCGTTAGCAACCTAACAAGATAGCTAGTTCGCACGCTAATAATGTACAGACTAACGTACAAACAGAATTTCGTAAAGGTTCATAAAACACGGTACATAACCAAAGTAATACTAACTACTTACATGTGGCTGCTGTTCAGATGACGTCTAGCCAGGATTGATAGAGGAGGATGAGTCAAACCAACGTTAGTCACACAACAGCCGATGTCTCCAGATACATAGAGATATAAAGTTAATCTAAACAACGCAAGACTACAGCGCTATAATACACACACTTAACAAGGCATTCCTGCAAGTCAATAATAAAAAAAAAAATACTGACCGAAAATGTGTTTTAATTTAGTTGTAGTCCAACAACTCCACTCACGCTTCGTAATGCTTCTGAGATCTAATTGGAGATGAAACCGCCAATCAGAATTCACCTTCTCCAACTCTCCGATTGGTTGATTTTGTGGCACATTTGTAACTATGCCAGTTTTGAGCGTTGAGCTGAGTTGAGCGCACAGAGTGTAGAGGTTGGCAGAGAGGCCCAATCTCAATGTCCCCCCTAAGCAGCCCCCAGGCGTCAGGTCTCAGCCTTGAAGCAAATTTGACATGGTGGCCAACGGTGGTACTGCAGCCTAAAATTCACATGCAGCCCAAAAGGCTTTTAGACGGCCATTGTAAAAGACAGTCCTCTAAAACTGTTCAGAAGATACCTACAACACCACACAATACCTTAAAACTAGGGCCGGGACTTTAACGCGTTAATTTCGATTAATTAATTACAGAAAGGTTATCGCGTTAAAAAAAAAAACGCATTTTAATCGCACTTATTTTTGCAGTCCAGACACCACGGAACGTTTTTCAGTGGACGAGTTTCTGGCATACCGATCATACTGACGCACCACAGTGCATTGAGCGCATTAGGCCCCGTCCACATGGATACGGATTCGAGTGAAAACGCCTACGTTTCGATGCGTTTTGGCGTTCCGTCCACACGACAACGGTGAAAACGGAGACCAAAAACGCATACTTTTGAAAACGCATCCCAGAGTGGATAAATCCGAAAACGCTACCCTGGTGTTTCCGTGTGGACAGCCCAAAACTATACTTTTGCAAACGCACCGCCTCCGTACGTCGCGCATGCGCTAACCCCACCACCACAAACAACAACAACTAAACTAACAACAACTATAACTAACAACTAACAACTATGGCTTGATATCGCTATTACAGCAAAATCGTCTTGTGTTTATTTATTTGTTTCTTCTTCGTTGTTTCTATTCTCTCTCTTCTTCTCCGTTTTGTTGTATT
>OMKK01087066.1:0-11880 GCA_900302305.1 Polymixia japonica
CCTCTCTCTCCCTGTCAGCCTCTCTCTCTCTCAGCCTCTCTCTCCCTGTCAGCCTCTCTCTCTCTCACCCTCTCAGTCTCTCTCTCTCTCACACTCTCTCTCCCTGTCACCCTCTCTCTCTCTCTCTCTCTCCCTCTCTCTCTCTCTCTCACCCTCTCTCTCTCTCTCAGCCTCTCTCTCTCTCTCTCAGCCTCTCTCTCCCTGTCAGCCTCTCTCTCTCTCTCTCTTAGCCTCTCTCTCTCTCTCAGCCTCTCTCTCTCTCTCTCTCCCTCTCTCTCTCTGTCACTCTCTCTTTCTCTCTCTCTCTCTCTCTCTCTCTCTCTCTCTCTCTCTCCTGCAGTGTATGTAGACTAGAATGGAAGCCTCTGTTCTGGAAGTCTCTATCTCATACACATTCCTACAGTCCAATCACAGTGGAGTCGGATTTCAACAACCCTCTTTATGAAGCAGGGGTGAGTATCAAAGCTGTAAAACAACATCCTGTTCTGAACAACATGTTCTGAACATGTTATAGTGACTATTCCGTAGTTTACAGTGTGAACTATGAAATACTGTATAATCTAATAAAACGGTTTGTCTGAAAATGACCTGTAACTTTTATTTATTTTATTCTTACTTCGACCACAGGATACACGGGAATATGAAGTATCCATTTAGAGAAAAGCATCTCTTGATGAGAATTCAAAACAACAGAAAGATTCAATTCTTTTGGAAGACAACCTCCTTACTTCAGGACGTCCTTATTCCACTCTGGTTACTTTTCATCCTCTTTGTGTTGTACCATCAGTCTTTCTGTATTCTCCATCACAGACTTACTTCCCTTTATATCTGTCTGTGCAGATGAAGTGATCTCTGAGCTCTTCTCCGTGGTCCAACGTTCTGTATCATTAGGACTGGTGCCTTATAAAGGATAAGAGGTGAATAACAACACAAACAGGAAGGTTACAAACGTTTTCTTTCATTCAATATTATGAAGCCAAAACATTAGACAACTTGGCAATACTTTATATTTAAAAATCAAGGTTAACAGTCATGAGCATATATGCTTAATAATTTTCTTTAATTTTTAATTATGGCTCATGTTAAATTTTGAGATGTAATAAAGGGGAAGAATACTTTATTTTCAATAATAATTGAGATTGAAATGTTGAGATCGTTTTATCATTCTTCCTCTATCTTTCTCTTTCTCTGTGCCACAAACATATACACATGTTGAATGTAAATATTTGACTTAATATTGAGGCTCATATATATAAATATATATATACACTTATACATGGTGGGGGGGTATATTTTCATTATATATATATAATGAAAATCCAATGCCAAAATATAATGTTAAATAATTTAATGTCCCTAAGTGTTTCATCTCTTGTTGCCATAGTGTTTACCTCATGAAGCTCTCAATGCCAGTGTTTAATACTTTCATTTTTTCCTGTTTCTGGAGTGTATTTTCACCCAATGTCACATGAAATGTAAGACAAGTTGAGGACATGAATGTCATTATGCTTCAAGCATGCACTGATTGTACATTTTATTGCTTCTGCTCAATCTTGCCATTATCATTCTAGTTATTGACCGTTATCATTGTTATCAGATTTGATGTTGTATGCACTACGTTGATGAAAAATTACAAACTAGGCTGCTTGCTGTAATGCATTATGTATTTATTTACAACTGATTGTTTGAGCAGTGAATTTAGTGTCATTCACTGAGTCATATGAAGGATTCTGGAAACTGTTGCTTTGTAGACTTAATTCTTCTCTAATCATTAGTAGTATTTATTTGCTTTATAGATATAAATACACTCTTTTAAGGCATTAAATTATTTGCTGAACTTGAAATAAAGTCTTTGTTGAATGGTGTAAGACAGTGATTTTTTCATTTTTCCAAACAATGCATTCCAAATGCATTAATATGCCAAAATATGCCTTGCTTACATAAGCCACACACTTAGTTATTAATGTAGGCACACTGGCTTTAAGGTGAAAATCCAGTATTAGTATTTCATGTTATGTCAGTGACTATGACCGCAGACAGTTAATTGTACGTGAACATGAATAAATGTTCTCAAGTTTGAAACTGGAAAACAAAGGCTCTAATCTGTCATGTCATCTGGAGAGAAAGACTAAAGCTCCACTGAGAATGAATTGGAGAATGGCGTAGCCTGTTTGATCTTTTCCATCAAATTAAGATACGTGTGTATGCTGAACTTTTTCAGCATATGTAGTTCAAATGTAGTTAATGTATTTCTATCGGCATCTTTTTTACATCACACAGACTACAGATCACATCGCACATAGCTAATAACGATTCAGGTATGAACCAGATAAAGTGCATCATCTTTCTATAATCACCCTGGTTAATGATGCGCTCGTCAGTAGCGTCTCCAGACCAGTAGTTGGCGACCATTTAGCTCATAACCTACCAACCTGACTTAGAAGAAGAAGAAGAAAACTACCCATCAACCTGACGTAGAAGAAGAAGAAGAAAACTACCCATCAACCTGACGTAGAAGAAGAAGAAGAAAACTACCCATCAACCTGACGTAGAAGAAGAAGAAGAAAACTACCCATCAACCTGACGTAGAAGAAGAAGAAGAAAACGCAGCGGAAGAAAAATAGACGTTCTCTCGCGAGCGAGCTGTACTCCAGCAAGCGACACATTTGTGATTTTTTTAAACGTTAAATATTCATCAAATTCAAAATCAAAATGTCTACGTTTATCTAGTCTTGATTTTTCACAGGTCGTTTTGATAGCGAACCTTGACTGCTCGTTTCGCGCTGAGGAAGAAGTGACGGAATAGCTGGTTTTGTTTAAAGTGTTAGCCTTTAGCTGTTAGCTGTTAGCTATTTAACACGAACTGCAGATGTTAACTATAATATTATTATATAGAATATATTGAACGCAGTTGTGTATTTCTTTATTTTTTACATTCATTGGCTATCTTATTAGTGCTGGCTGGCTAATATTAGCTAACGTCTAGCTACACTTCATTTAACGTTACTCCCTTGGATGTTTACTGTGGTAAGTTCAGTTTGTGGCTAGCTAGTATATATTATTAGTTAGTTTGTGGCTAGTTAGTATTATATTATTAGTTTGTGACTAGTTAGTATATATTATTGGTTCAGTTTGTGGCTAGTTAGAATATATTAGTCAGTTTGTGGCTAGTTAGTATATATTATTAGTTTGTGGCTAGTTAGTATATATTATTAGTTAGTTTGTGGCTAGCTAGTATATATTATTAGTTTGTGGCTAGTTAGTATATATTATTAGTTAGTTTGTGGCTAGCTAGTATATATTATTAGTTTGTGGCTAGCTAGTATATATTATTAGTTAGTTTGTGGCTACCTAGTATATATTATTTGTCAGATGAAATGTATTAAACCTCGTCAACTAGCGGCAGGAAGAACTTTCATTACAGCTACATTACAGCGTATCTTAACGCTAGTTTACACCAACTGCTAGTTTATGTTGATAAAGCCACCGCCACGTACCGTGAAGGAAGTTCAGGCCAGTTTACATGGTGGTTTGGTAAATACTAACCTGAAAGCATGAAATAATGTCTATTGTCTGTATTGGCCAGGGTTTAGCTAGCTAGTGCTGCTGTGGTAACATGATGTGGTAACGTTGTGTCTGACTGGACGCTGCATAACCCGCAAGATGTCGCTGTCACAGTATTTACTTTCACAACCTCTTCTGCTCGTCACCCCGTTTTGCGTAGTTCGTTGTTTAATTGTCTTTTTCAGTCACCTTTTAGAAAGTTGCTTTGTTCGATGTTTTTAGGGATACCAGTGTACCAGTATTGTATAAAGAAGTTTGTTCTGGAATAGCCTACTTAAAGAGGCTGAACGGTACCTTGGTGAATATGTCAACTAGCGTCAGGCCCTTGACTAGACACACGGACTCACAACTTCTCCACAGGGCTATTTTAACTGCTAGAGGCTGACATTACACAAGAATCGCGTAGAGCATCTTTAAGTGCAAGATGAAATCACAAATAGCCTACTTGCACAGTTGTCACTTTAGAGGCTTGTTTGTTAGGTGAGATGATAACCAAGTGGTTATTATTTACCTGTGGCAGATGCGATGACACTGAATGTACTCAAGACTATATTTTTGGGCTAATGTTTACCTTGACTACATGCCTGGGTATACCCAAGCACCTTGGTGTTTTTTATGAAATGGCTTTTCCAAAGCAGTTCAGCACAATGATTTTAAAATATTGGAAAACAAAAAGTATAAACGGTGTCACCTGTTGTGTTGTGTTACAGCTGGAAAGCAACTCTCAAGCCCCATGTCTGCTGAGGCTTCAGATGGCAGAATGACCGCTGTCTCTGCCCCTGCCCCCGTTTCCCAGTCTGCCTACCAAGACACTGAGGAGCACGCTAGTCATGGTTTACTGGGGAGCAAGTATGTTAAGTTAAATGTAGGTGGCTCGCTGCATTACACAACTGTCCAGACATTAAGCAAAGAGGACAGTCTGCTGAGGAGCATGTGCAATGGAGGAACTGAGGTCAATATAGACTCAGAAGGTGAGTATATTTCTCTGTTATTACCCAAGTGTGGTCTATAGCATTGTTACTGAGTTACGCTGTGGTTGTCTTCTCTGACAGTATGTAGTGTTGTGCCCAGTGGTAAGAGGGATTCTAGCTTGTTGAGGCTATGCATTTCTGCTGAGAGAAACACATTAAGCCAAAAGAAAAAAGAAAATCACAGTATTATATCTGGAGTTGCTCCCTACACAATGAATTCAGCACTGACTTTGTGGATCCACATATTCAGTGAGCACAATTATTTTGCAGTGTTGTCAGTTCTGGACCAGAAAATGTAGCCTTACACTGAGAATATCCCCACTGGTTTGTCTTTCTGTGTCAAGATCAAAGGACCTTCATGTGTGAGAGAGCTGTAAGATAATTTCAGTATGACTATACTCTCTTTGCAAATCTCTCAGCAGGAAATAAATCATGGCTCATGCTGACTCATTCAGAAATGTGTCCCTTAAAACTATACAGGTGTGTGAAAGAATATTTCTAAAAATCTTTTGGGCAGAAATGAAGAGCATCTCAAAACAGTTTCGTGAAATCATCCATTTCCACACTAAGTATGATGATGCTGACACCAAATGTATGTTAGCTGTAGACTTGCTATCAAATTAAACTCACATCAGAAGACACTGGGCTGCCACATACAGTGGCACAAAATAGTGGGGCATGCGCATTTCTTTAATTAATGCTTCTCCACCTTTTAGGCTGGGTAGTGTTGGATAGGTGCGGCCGCCACTTTGGATTGGTTTTGAACTTCCTGCGTGACGGTTCAGTACCACTTCCTGAGGACCACAGAGAGCTAGATGAGGTTCTGAAAGAGGCTCAGTATTATAGGGTCCAGGGACTCATCCAACACTGCCTCACTGCCATGCAGGTAAGTCTGACTAATGTTCAGGTTATATCCTTAGATCCTTTCACTTGGTATTTTGACATCTCTTTTTAGTTTATTGAGTCAATAAACCTTTTTAATCTTTATCTAAAGAGGCCATGCATGATCTTTTTCAGAAGTCAAAAAGTTAGGTAGTCACACTGCATTGTAACTACATTGTTGTACTGTTGGTATCTGAGAACCTGCATGGGAGCAGTTGAGAGATGAGTCAACACCTTGATGATATTTGTTGTGGTAAATGTAATTGCTTTTCCAAGGTGGTCCAGGGTTTCTAACCAGCAAGCCAGTTTTTCTTATACTTAGACTGTTGCCACCCCCAACATTGTGTATGTCATGGTTTAGTTTATTAGTAAACAGAAGGGTCATATCGAGTTATTTATGTGAACTGATCACTGCCTGATTCATACATGAAGAGTTAATGTAATGTGTCTGGTTGTCCCAAGAAACAAAAGGATGTCTATGAAAGTGTGTGTCGCATTCCCATGATTACCTCAGCCAAAGAAGAACAGAGGATGATTGCTTCCTGTAGGAAGGTAAGCTGGATGAGGCCTTGATGTCAGCCGTACAACAGTCTTCCTAACATCTTCTAGTCTTATTTCTAAATGCATTAGACCCGTGCTAATTTAAACCTTTCATATTGGAGGTAGTATTTGTGGAAAGTTTTCATTGTTAAAATAGAATGATTTATTGATCCAATATATATGTTCAAAATATAAAACCTGCATGAAGGCATGTTTGAAAACAACTTGAATTTACAGAATGCTTTTATTTTATTTATTGAGGGGTTGACCTGTTACAGCAGGTAGAGAGCTGGACTCCCAGTTAACTGCATGGAGAACACGCTAGCCAGAGTAATGTTGAACTGGTTTCTGTAAAAACAAACTGGTTGCAAAATCACAGAATGCTTGAGAGTGAAAAATGAACTGGTTTTCTTTGTTTTTCCACACACTAGAGACTACTTTACATTTACTGATTACAAATTTCCCCTACAATTGTTTTCTGTTTTCTGTCTTTATAGCCTGTAGTAAAATTACAGAACAACCGAGGAAACAACAAATATTCTTACACCAGGTAAGATGTCAATAGTATTTCATTTGTAATCGTTCATTTGACCTTTTGACATGGAATGAGAAGCACTTGTTAACCTCTTGCCCTTTCTCTCCCTACGACCAGTAACTCTGACGATAATCTGCTGAAGAATATTGAATTGTTTGACAAGCTTGGGCTACGCTTTAATGGACGCGTCCTGTTTGTGAAGGATGTTCTTGGGGATGAGATCTGCTGTTGGTCTTTCTATGGTGAAGGTCGCAAGATCGCAGAAGTTTGCTGTACCTCCATAGTTTACGCCACAGAGAAAAAACAGACCAAAGTAAGCATGACGTAATGTGTGGAAGATAATTATCATAGTTGGAATGAGGTGCTTTATTTTAAATGACATATTTTTATAATTGTATTATCATATTATGACATACTCCTATAGAGAAGGTATTAATAAAAAAAAAAGAGCAGCCATCATATGATCTAAATTACTTACTGAACTGTCTTAAACCTACTACTGCTCCTTCTAATCCTTTATGCCATACTACTTATTATATAGTATGTTATTATTATATATGTTCATTTTATCTCTGTTATGACATATTGTTTTGCTAGCTGCCTCGCCACTCGTTTGCATCTAATTTGTCAAATCACACAATGGTATCTGCTCTGGTTGTGAAGATGGAGCAGTCTAATGTGCTGTATGTAAAAACACTTCAACTACAACAGTATTTCTGCTTCATAAGATAGTACAGTAGAGCAGGACAGGGACGAGAGAGGGGATGACTCTCAACACTGGCCAATAGCCAAACATCTGATGCAACGTAGCCTGCTATGCCACCGACTGACCCTTGACTCACAGAAATTTCAACTATAAGTCCAGGGCCAAGAAATCATAAGACACTAAAAAGAGTAAAAATCTGGCTATCTTCTTTTTTAGGTTGAATTTCCTGAGGCTCGCATCTTTGAAGAAACCCTCAACATCCTGATTTATGAGAATGGCAGAGGATCTGGTCCAGGAGGTCTGGCCCTTTTGGATTCGCGAGGATCGGGTTCATCGCCGGGAGCCGGCCAATCAGAGGAGGAGGGAGCAGGGGGAGGGGACAGACGAGTGAGACGGATCCATGTCAGGAGGCATATCATGCATGACGAAAGAGGTCACGGTCAACAGACTGTGTACAAGGACTAGTGGTGTGGAACAATAATGCAAGGGAGACTCCATGTGTTTCTATGTGTTTTTGTTGTAGACTAGCAGAATGAAAGAGAGAGGACATTGATTATAGCAATAGCACGGAAGGTTGACCATTCCAGAAATGTCTTAAAGGCCACATCAGAGGTTTAATGGGTGTATGGAGGCAAATACTTATGTTTACAAGAAAAAAATTAATTTTTGTAAGTTCTTGAATAGGAAATATGTTGAAATGTTGATAGGAGTGACAAATATGAGGAATTCCCAATTCCTGACTGGTCATCTTTGCCTAACTCCTCCTACTGGTTTTGATTTCTAGAGCAAACTGCTTCCTGTTAACATGGGTATGAATGTACTGGGAGCCTCCTCTGTTGGACCTCCTCTGTTGCACCTCCTCTGTTGGACCTCCTCTGTTGGACTCCTCTTCATTCAGGTTGTGAAACGCATCAGGCAGCTTTTTGTAACTTGGAATGAGATACAATAGGAGGGATGAAAAAAGGAGGGATTTAAAGTTCAGCTTTGGTACATCAACACTGGAATAAGATTGGGGTTTCCATGTTTAGTTTGCCAGGGGAGGTTGTCTGTAAATGTGAGTGCTGAGTAGCTCCTATTTTTCTTTATTTAAATTATTACTTATTTACATTGTTTCAAGATTTGTGTTTTCTATTAATTTATGAACTTAATTTATTGTCTGTTATTTTACTTTTTTTGTATGCAATGTGTGCAAATTGTGTTAGCTAGTGTTCAAGTGAGTTTTAATTTGTGGAATGTATAAAATGCACACATTTCTTACTCACTGATGTACTTAGTCAAAATATTTCAAGAGGAGCCTTGACTTGGCTTATCGTTTTCATTGGTATTTGTTTCTGAGCCATGACGTTTCACAGCTTTGTGTTGAATATCCAACCACTAGAACTTACTCTGAGTTAATGACATTCATGCTAAATTTTAGACAGTTAACACTGTATTGATATTTTAGTTCCGTCAGGGAGAAAGTAACCACAGAGTTCCTAGAATTCACCAATGTCTTTTGCAAAGTCTAATCACTCTGTAAAGCACGAGAAATAGCAATATATAGCTTAAACCCTTTTTAAAATACCCTTAAATATGCACTAGTTTAACTTCCGTCCAAAATTAATTCGTAAGTGGTTATGGAAATGTGCTCAATAAATTACTTATAAAATCTGATTGTTGTTCCTCGGTGTAGCTTGTTCCTCTTTGCTAAATATAATCGATGCATTCCCATACATGCTGCAGCAGATTAATGACAATTGCAAATTGTTTACTGAATGTTATGTTGATTCTTACTGTTTCGATTGAAAAAATTGAGCTGCATACTGATGATGTTATTGCAAGTTTAACAGACAGGAAACAACAATCTTGACAAAAAGCTACTTTATGGAATGGCAGGCCAATCTATTATAAGTAAGCTTTGGTGATTGCAGTTGCAAGGGAACAATCATTGGCTTCACAGATATACTAGTTCATTATTTTTTTTTTTTATTTTTTTTTTTTGATGAACTCTAGCAACTACATATGACTATAGTTTGTAATTGAAAATGAAATTGAAACTGAAGTTTTGCTAGTTTGAATCATGGTAATACAAAGACCACTCCACTTTCCTGGATGACGAATAGGCCTAAATTGACCCCCTCTGACCATTTGACCATTGAAAACCACAAAATAAATATGAAGGCCTCAAGATCAATGCCCAGCAACTATATTTTTGACTAGTTTATTATGAGAATATTCTGGCATTTTTTTATTTTGAGCAATTTAGACCAGAAGACATAATTTACATTTTTGTTTGTTTGTTTACTTTAAGGAGGGTGGATGTTTTTGTTTCTTTATGTGTAATAACTGAACTAGACAGTCTAATTTGTCTTCTAAAGAAACAACACTATGTTAAAACTTCGTATATATACACTGACAGAAATCAGTATTATTAATTATACAGGGTACATAAATTTATGGTTTTAATAGCTTTCCTATTTTTAGAATATACTATTGAAGTAATGTATTGTTTGATTTCATTTTCAAAAATTAAAAAAGATTGTTTATGATTGGAAAACTTAGATTTATGAATATGTGATTTTGCAAATAATAACACCAAATTGATGATATAGTATTGATTTTCTTTGGTAGAAGTGTAAGTAAAAAAAAAAAGCCAATATATTTTCATATGAAAGGGAAAGTTCAGAATCAATATATTGTGAAATGAATGTACAGACATCTTACTAAAAAACAAGAGTGGGGACAAGACCAAAATAAATGTCATAGATCTTCTGGAACCAGTTGACAAAATGAGCAGAGACCTTGGAGGGATACGAACGATGAATCATTTTAAAAGTTACTTCTTTAATTAAGTTAGGATATGCTCTCTGTCCTTGTTAGGAAAATTCTTCCACTAAGGGATACATCTCTTTGAAGCCATAAGTTTAGTTTTTTCTGAACCTTTCCTATGATGGGTTGAAATTCAAAGAGCATCTAGTGTCTTTGTTTTTGTTAATAACACTTCCAAGGTAAGTGACTGAATCTTTCACAGGAATGTTAGAAATAGAGGGAATAATTTTTGAGGGCAAGCAGCTCATACTTATTGATGTTTAAACAGCCCAGAGGGACTAGAAAATGTCTTATCTGTATCAATGGTGACTGAAACCTGTCAAGCATCCTTTAAAAATATAGTATAGTATAGTGAGACAGGACAGCCCTGTCTGACTCCCACATACAGTTTAATTGAACAATTAGCATTCTTATACATGGTTTTAATAGCTGCACAAAAGTAAGGACCAAAACCAAATTTATCCAAGGCCTGAAATATAAAGTTGTGTTCGACTGTGTCAAATGCCTTGCAGAAATCTAGAAACAAAATCATCACTGCAAAGATCAGCATAGTCAATAAGGTCTAACCTGATGCTCTTACATATTTGTCTGCCTCAGAAAACCAATTTGTGTTTCATTGATCATGTGAACTACATGCTACGTCACTTCCGACGACTTTTGGGCGGGAAACGGTCTGAAATCAATGATGGCGGAAGAAACGCAGATGAGGACGTTTGTCTGCCAGCAGCTCAGAGAAGCACCAAGTCTCAGGTAAACATTAAACAAGTATTACTTTTGATACAATTATGTTTATGCGTAGAAACAGTCCACAGATGCGTGTGTCTTATAGTGTAATGAAAAGGTCTAACGTTAGTTTATACCTGATGCAGCAGGACGGGCGAAATGATTCATAATATACTATTTATTATACTATATAATATACTAACCCCATAATATACTAAGTCATCTTAACATGTGTTCAGGGTTAAAGGTCAGGGGTGTCGTGATAAGAGATAATGTTATATAAATAAGCCTGACTTGACTTGTTAGGATAAAACCTTATTTACAGTAGAAGTAGGATAGTTTTAAACTGTCTGGACTGAGATTTAGTGTGATGTTGACACGCAGGCGTCACGTTATGAAATGTTGTTTATGTTTGTAATAGTTTTCTTAGTAAAGTTACACTGCGCAGGCGCACTGGCTTCAATACAAATGGAAGGAAACTAAGGGCGCTTTCACACCTGCCTTGTTTGGTCCGGACTTTCGGACTTTTCAGTTTGATCCGAACCAAAATGACAGGTGTGAAAGCTCCCCCGGACCACGGGAGGTAAAGAGGTGGTCTCGGTCCGGACCAAAGACCTGGTCCGAGGTAAAGAGGTGGTCTCGGTCCGGACCAAGCTGGACCATGGTTCGCTTCCCGGTGTGAAAGCATTTTTGGAAGGTTCGCACTATCGAACCAATACAGGAAGTTACGGCGGACTCGGCTTGCTGTATTCGCCTCCTTCTCGCCTGTCTGCGTCGATACAATTTGCGCAACATAAGGACGTTCATTTGGCGAATTCGATCTAGTCTCGAGTTGTTGTTTCTGGTAGCAATGCCATAATAATAATATTATTATAGCGACAAACTTTATCTGTTCGTTCATTGTGGGGAATGGATGGAATTCCTGTGAGCGCTTCTTGGACAACACGCCGACGTCAGACGCACGCACGTATAGGGAGACGCAGCCCACGCAGGTGATGACGACAAGACGTAGGTCTGTCATGTAAAGTCCTTTGGTCCGCTGGTATATTGACAGGTGTGAAAGCAAACCTAACTGGACCAAATGTAACAAAATAATGAATTTGGTTCGGACCTTGGTCCGGACTTTCAGGTGTGAAAGCGCCCTAAAAAGA
>OMKK01087069.1:0-12501 GCA_900302305.1 Polymixia japonica
GGGGGCGGGGGGGTGTTAGGGCACAGGCACAGACCAGCTTTTCCCCCAATTTGGAAAACATTGCTTTTGTGCCATCTTAAAAAAATGAAATAACCGTGCTTTGGTTTGAGCGTAGTAGGGTGTTTAACAAAACACCGTCAGATGGAGCACTGACCCGTTGCTTGGTAAACACACTCCACATGGAGTACATTCAGTAACAGTTATACCCCTGCCAAAGTAGTTTTTAAAATACAAAAATTACTGTTTGAACACAGGTTGGCTACCCGTGGCTAATATAAGAGGCATCCCGCCATCTTCAAAACTGACATGCTGGCGGCTGTTTTTTTTGGGGGTTTTTTTTAACTTTGATATTGGGGTCATTACTGTGAAAGACTGACGCGCACGCCACTATTTCATGAGATACACTAAGAGGATTCAATGGAGCAGAGGTTTTAAATGAATAAACTCAAACCCTCCTCCCAATTAGGCCAGGGTCATGGTGTGTGCCATCCAAACACACACGGCAGGATTTAGACCAGTACAAGACCAGTACAGTACAAGTGAAAGGTAGACTGTAAAAGCATAAAGAGCTAAAGTGTTTTCAGTAAAAATAATAATGCCTTTATTTTATATAGTGCCTTTCTGAATACCCAAGGTCGCTTTACATACACATACACACACACAGTGACACACAGTGTGGCAATCTGAGTCCTGGGACTCAGATTTGAGAAGCGGCTCTTAATTCAGGCCAGCGTCCTCCCATGATGCGGAGATCCACCTCGACACACCACATCGACATTAATCCATCCATCCATCCATCCATCCAGACATACATACTCACACACACACACACATTCATGTCTTTGGACGGTGGGAGGAAACCGGAGTAAACCCACGCAGACACGGGGAGAACATGCAAACTCCACACAGAAAGGACCTGGGCGGCCGAGGATTCGAACCCAGGACCTTCTTGCTGTGAGGCGACAGTGCTAGCCACTGCACCACCGTGTTGCCCATTATAAAATATCACCTAAAGGTTTCTACCTTGGGTCTTAGTTTTCTCCCTGGGCTCTGAGTCTCACTCTGATGTGATTCCTTTGCCTCAAATTCTGTGACGTTACTGAACTGTGCATATAGTTCAGATACGGGGTCTCTCTCTATCTCTCTCTCTCGCTCTCTCTCTCTCTCTCTCTCTCTCTCTCTCTCTCACCAAAGACCAAAGCTCTCTCATCTGGGTTTCACTGTGTGTGTGTGTGTGTGTGTGTGTGTGTTTGTGTGTGTGAGAGAGAGATGGAGAGAGTCAGACACTTAATGCCATCTTCTACATGTCTACATACATTCTATCCTGTTAGCATATGACCAAATCATATTGATTAGTCATCTAGGTATACACAAGGAGAGAGCGAGAGAGAGAGAGAGAGCGAGAGAGAGATGAGCCAAACAAGTGTAAGAGAGAGATATAGACAAGGAGAGATAGAAATAAAGGCAGAGGAGAGGAGGAGAGAAGAGAGTAGAGGAGGGGAGGGGAGAGGAGGGAAGAGGAGAGAAGAGAGAGATGGCTGACTCTGCTTGCTTCAGCCCCCATCCCTCTTTATCATCTAACACTCCCTCCTGTCTTGCCCATTCACTGGTCATTAGTCTGTGTATACACACACACACACCTCTGCACGTCCACCCACACATCCATGCTCACCCTCTCATGCGGCCGTTGAGAGATAAATGGGCAGCGTGCTCTACGTGGTGTTCCGGAGCCCCAGCATCCTTCACCCCCACCTCCCCGCTTGAAACGGAAATCAATGCCGTGCTCAGTGCAGGTGTATTCAGGGCTATTTTGGCCCGCTGAATGGACTTGCCATCGACACTAGTCCTCTCCGAGACTCCGTCCTCTCTCCGCCAACACTCGCACGCGCTCAATAAGCACGAGCCGTTTGATGTCTGAAGAGCGGATCGGTTTCGAGTGGCACTTTGTCTACCCAGGGTCTCGTACCTGACACTTACGCGGAGACAGCGGCCTGTCTCTGTTGTTGTCAGAGGCTGTGAACCCGGTCTCTTCCTGTGTTGATGGGAGAGTGTTTGGCGCCGCGAGCGGGCGATGTTCAGATTTGCTCCTGTGATTTTGTCCGTGTCCCACCTTACCTCTTGTCTTATTCTGCCACTGTCTCTCGCTCTGTCACACCGCGTGTCTCTCTTTTCTCTTCTCTCTCTCTCATTTCTATTCTCTCTATTGTTTCGCTGCCACCATCCCTCCTCTCTCTCTCTCTCTCTCTCTCTCTCATTCCTAGTCTGTCTCGCTCTCTGTCACTTTCTGTCTCTCATTCACTCTGTCTCTCTCTCTCGTCACCTCATCCTGTCTTTTTCCGTCTGTCTCTTTTCTCTCCCTTATTCCCTTACCCTCTGTCTCTCTGTCGCTCTCTCATTTTTCTCACTCACTCTCTCTCTCTCTCTCTGTGTGTGTCTGTCTCTCTCCTTCCTGACCCCTTGCTGGCTGTAGAACCAACCATTAAGGAAACCGAAGTCCCTCGCCGCTTCTCTCTCGCCTCCTCTCTCACCTCCTCTTCCTCCTCCTCCTCCTTCGCCACTCGACGCACAAAAGGTACTGCAGTTTGGCCGCCCACGCTCTCTCCCTCCCTTCACTTCTGTCTGTCATTCACTCCGCCTCTCTCTGTCTCTCTCTCTCTCTCTCTCTCTCTCTGTCTCTATCAAATTCACACTCATGGACACATGCAGACAGCCACGTGACTCTGGTTGTGTTCGGAATCGCATATTAACGTACTGCCTACTACATACTCAATCAGTATGTACTGCATACTAAATTAACAATTAAGTATGCCGTTACCAGCAGTGTTCACACTGAAGTATACTCAAGCAAGACAGTGATGTGTATCGATCACAACATTACCGGTCTGAGCTACCGTTGAGACTGTGCATGTTGAGCATTGCACAGTCTGAAGAGACGCAATGCATTCTGGGGCGGTTGAGTATGTCCAGTAAGCTCACGCCGCATATTCAGAAATTCTTGCTAATTTAGTATACATCCGGGTAGTTCTCACCTACACAAAATCAACATACTATGCAGTTGGAACATACTACATACTCAATTTCACGTCATACTTAGTATGAATAGTACTGTACTAGTACTGTATTAGTATGCGATTCTGAACACAACCTCAAACTGACAAATGCCTGTGTGTGTGCGTGCATTGCTACACACACGTAAAACAACTTAAGACAGATGTTATGAGTTAACGGTAGATATCACACAAGCGATTGGTAGCCTTATCGCTCCATGGCTGTACTGTTAATGTTGTACAGCCATGACAATAAAGGTTCTTTGAATTGAGTTGAACAGAAAGTGAGAGAGGAGACAGCGAGAGACAGAAAGTCAGCCTGGGAAAGGAAAAGAAAGGCCATTTACTTGTTAGGTCCTTTCCATTTATTGCTCTCTTGAAATTTATGAGATGCATAGAAAAAGTCAAGGCCTCGCTGAGAGACGAACCAATGTAACGGAAAGACAGAAAAAAACACAATATGAATAGACATACCTGCTCTTTTTTAAAAAGCGACACCAAGGAAATAGGAATTTTGATAAGCTGACATTTTGAACATGGGGTGACATTCAAAGCAGCAATAGAGGCAATAACTGCAATTTACCGTAGGAATACAAATGAGAAGTTCATTTCTACCAATGAGAGAAAAATAATTAAACAACGAGAAGGAAGTTATTGAAGTTTCCCTTCAGTCTTTCCATTCATGCCATTCCTTTTTTCCTTAATCTTCCCAGCAATCAAGCCGATTTCTATCATTTATGATGATAGAGGAAGATATTAACTGTGAAGCCAAATGCCTGTAGCTTTTGGGCTTCAATGTTTCCAAGAGGCTTTTAGGGGCAGCCTCCTCTCTCACTGATGCCGGATAAGGACAGAATTATAGATTTTGCAAAGTAGGACACATACAGCCTTACACTTCCACTGCACTTTCCTTCAAAATATTTAACAATGCGTACCAGGGTTTCCGCTAGCTGGTAATTAGCGGTTTTTGCCTGGTAAAAGTTATTAAAAAAATGATAAATTCATAACTAGCTAGTTATATAGCATTAATTGACACATTTGACACTAATAAAATGTAAGACAATGCTGAATTAATCCAAAGTATTTAGAATACGTTACTCACCTTGAGTAATTTAACAGAATACATTACAAATTACATTTTAGAGCATGTATTCTGTAATCTGTAGTGGAACACATTTTAAAAGTAACCCTCCCAACACTGGGTTTAGGGATAGCCAAACATTCACGTATAGGCTAATGGAATGTAAATAGAGTGCAGAATCAAGCTACATTGTAAATACAGATATACTGTAGAATGCATGATTTTAGTAGTTAGGAAACCTATAGAAAATAATTAGTTTAATTTGTAATACTTACCATTGAATTTATTGTAATCTTTGAGTTCATGTATTGTTTTCTATAAAAAATATACTAGTCATAAGAACTGTAGATCAAATAATGAGTTTTAATACATTTTGATATATTAGAATGAATAATTTATATAATATTTCTATAAATTATTAATTCTGACCACTGCTGCGGTCCAGCCAAAAGGTGCAACAACACAGCGGAGAAGGGTCTGCCTGCAGGGTAGGGTCTGCCCTGCTCTGCTCTCAAGTCAGCTTCATTCTTCACTGTCAGAACAGGAAATAAACAGATTTTTTTTGGCTGGACTACAACAGTGGGGCCAGCCCAGCCCCCAGGCGTCAGGTCTCAGCCTTGAAGCAAATTTGACATGGTGGCCAACGGTGGTACTAAAATTCACATGCGGCCCAAAAGGCTTTTTTCCCATAGACGGCCATTGTAAAAGACAGTCCTCTAAAACTGTTCAGAAGATACCTACAACACCACATAATACCTTAAAATATTCTTTGAATTATGTATTCATAAACATGAAGGCCGATTTCTCTCCTTATAAAACCTTGTTTTTTGTGTGTGACGTCACCTCAGGGTACAGGCCAATGAGGTTTGCTCTTGGGCGCGCAGGAAACATAAGCAGACACTACTGCGCATGACCGTTGGGCCGTATGCTGGAAGTAAAACCAGAAAGTAAAAAAAAAAAAAATTGCTTCATGCCCTGGGTGAGCAGCTTTCATTCCACTGAATGGGCGGCCATTTTCCCGTTCATCCTCCAGTTATTATAGAACCTCCTTGGGCCAGCCCTATAAACGCACATGTCTGTGACTCACTGGTTGACTGATTGAGTGATTAAGTTACACCATAGGTTGTTTGTAGTTACGTGATTCCGATGACGTGCAATATTCAGATGGGGGCAGGAAGTGAAAAGCAAAATGGACGAAATGGAGGAAAGCCCGTACTCTGCTAGTTAATGCGGAATTACAAGAGTAAGACTGTTTTGGTTTGGTTTTGTTGGAGTGATGTACATATATTTTTGTTTTTCTAAAGAGTATTTTGTGATTTTATAGACTGAAAAAAAGTAATTCTTAATCACAATCTCAGTTTTATATTGTTTTAGTTAACTGAATACAGTTTATACAGTGTAATACATTTTATATTCTAAACGCCGTTGCATGTATTCCGTTACTCCCCAACACTGCCTGACCCTTAAGGTGGCACTGAGAAGTCCTCTGGAAGAGGACAGAGTGACTCGGCTTATGCGCATTGCAAGCTGCAAAGACACATTAGGCACGTTTGATTTCAAGTCGGCAGTAGTGGACTATAAAATAAAATGTTACCTGGTAGCCTATAGGTTACATTTGATGCCATGTAGGCCTAGCCTTTTTTTAAACAGGCTACAGATGTTATATTTCGTGGGCTTAGCATCTTGCTTTACCAATTGGACTGCTCCGCACGCACACCAGCTGAACACTTTTTATCAAGGCACCTATCACTAGGTTACAGATGTTTCGTAATAGCCTACATTTTAGCGGCTAATGTTGAGGTTTTGCTCAATCTTTGCTGTTCGTTTTGCTTAATCGTTACTGTTCATTAAATAGTCAAACTGACTTGAGGTCATTGTCGTTCTTTAATCAACCTAGGTGTACATTATATTTGCGTTTGTAACAGACTGTTATTGAAACGTGACCGGTAAGTTTCAAATTTGTCCGGTAAAATAAATTATTACGGGATCCTGCAAGACAAAATCCTAGCGGAAACCCCGGTGCGTACCATTATTCCCTGTGAGAATCCCGGCATCCATATCTCATAATAAACTGCCTCACTACAAATAATAAACTATTCAGAATATTTGTGTGTCTGTAGTAACGTTTATTGATCGGCAATGCTGAACCGAATTCTAACTCTTGCTTCTTGAATGCATTACCCCCTGGCCAGGTCCTCTCTCTACTAGCATAAAGACAAAGAGACATGAGATAAAGAGTGATCCCACTCCGTTCGGTTATGAAGGTACAATAACTTGCAGAGACACGTAATGTCTCTGTGCATGCTGGGCCGTCATCGTGTTGCTTGGTAAATCGGGGGAATGTATCTGTTTTCTCAGGGTGAAAAGATGACGGCTTTATCTTGTCGTGTACGTTTGCATGTGCTCGTGTTTATGCGTGAACTCGTGTGCCTGTGTGTGTGTTTCCCCGCTTTTACTTGTAACGTAACTTCTCCAAGGTCATTAATGAAGTCCTATCTTATCTTATTTAATTATATTGTTTGCGACTTGCCTGCTTGGGTGTGATTTACCTTATGGTTTTATCCGTGATGTGACGTGACGTGACGTGTGTTTTGTAGAAGTGTTGCATGCGTGCCAAATGAAAAGACTCCATGTTTGGTATGCTTACAGGTCTAATGTTTTTGGTTGAAGCCCCTGCCTCCTTGGTTGATTTCTGCATGAGTAGTCCAGTCACACCGCTCTGTAAGACTCTACGGCTCTAGGAACTTATTGTATCGGGGTCGTTTTACTTTTATTTATTTTTATCCAGTTCGTCGTTGATGGTTTGTTGTTGCTGATGTTGTGCGGTGGCCCTTTAACGAGCACACCTATAAACAGGTGGTATAAAGAGTTCTGGCTGTCCTCCCAGATACATTACGCGGTGCTATGGCTGCAGTGGGGAAACGTCAAAGTATGACTAGCACTACCACCACCGCTGCCAACGCCACCTCCGCTGTCCCTAGATCTACCTCCCAACCAGGTAACAACCACAGAGGAAGAGGAGATGGAACCATTCCTGTACAGTCACATTGTGTCCCCTATTTTTGGTGCTCTTTTTTAAGATGATTAAGTGTCGTCGCTTTGAGTTTCAATTGCGTGTATTGATTTCTTGATTGGTGAGTTGAATGGCTATATTTTGTGTTGATTTGGTACTGTGCTGTTTTCGATTCCATTTTTCATTTTTGCGTTCTTTCTTTGTGTCTTCAAATGGACCAATCATGTCGTCTGCTGTCCGCACAGAAGAAATTAAGTGATTTGTGACGTGTATAACTTTCCCATCTTTTTGCTGCACATGCATTTTTATCCTCAGACTGATATCTGAGATTGTTAATTACCACAAAGTATTTTGGTTACTTATTTTTTTTAATGTGCTGAACAGTCTGTTTCAACTGTTTATAATCTCTTGCTACATGTCTCCATGATGAGCTGGCATAGGATCAGTCAGCAATGTTAGAGATTTGCTCTTCAAGCATTCTGGGTTATTCTGTGCACCAAAAAAATGACAATCTCAGCAAGAGATCTTATCTTGCATACAGACTCATTACGTTTTCAAGATGTCACATTAGCTTACTGCCCTGGGACATCGTTTTGCCAGCTTTTAGAAATTGAATTTGTAAAGCACACTAGCAACAGCCTAGTGGGCTTGTCAGTAGCTATTCCTGATTTAAATATATTTTGGCAGCAAATACGGTAATGTCCTGTGACTTTCTTTAGGCTGGAACCAGAGGCGTCTTCCTTCCATGGACACAGAGGACTTTGAGACAATCCCCTCCAGTGCGGAGGAACTGTCCAACTCCTCAGAAGAGGAAAGCAACAATAAAAATGTATGTAACTTTTAACATTACAGCTCCACTACGCCCTGGTATAAAATGTAGCAAATGCTACACTGAAGTGAACCCGAGGAGCTTTTTCGTGAGCTTGACTAAAGCCCGGAGTTTATACGATTTTTATTACACATTAAATGTTATACATTGCTAATTGCGGTAATTTTAACATTCTCAAACCCGAGCCCAACACAAGAGCCAGAGCATTCAAGTGAGAAATTTATCCCGACCAGGTCCCGTCAGGGTTGGGTCCGCTCGGGTTTAGCCATTAACGCTCGTGCTCTGCTATCACGTCCTCTCTTTCCCCACCATTCATCCCTCACTACCCTCTCATCCTCTCATCCTTTCTTTGCTCCCTGCTAAATCCCTCCCCGATCCCCTTGAAAGAGGGGCCTTCAATCGCTTAATTATTTCCCGTTGCCACGTGTCTCATTAGCGGCTCACGCTGACGACTTGACATTTAAGAAACGAGGGAACCAAGAGGGGGAGAGGAGAAGAATGGAGGAGAGAGGAGGATTACAGCAGTGCAGCCCTGTTGGGTACGTCAGGGATTTCAGCTCTATTATACATGTAGTTCCGTGTGATGTAGAGTAGAGAGCTGAGGATCATTCCCTAATGGAGGGGTGTTCGATACCGGCAGGCATACGCTTATGCGCACGCACACTGGTTCACTCACAAACGCGAGTGCGGAGTGGCCCAGGGGTAGCGCGGTCGTCCAGAACCAGAAGGTCCTGGGTTCGATCCGTCGTGCGGTTGTACCCGTCGAAGTGTCCTAGAGCTTTAAAGTTACTTAAGACCTACCTGCTCCAGGGGCGTCGCACAAGCGGCTGACAGGAGGGCAAAAAGGAGAATTTCCCCAAGGGGATTAATAAAGTTCAATCATCATCATCAAACAAGCATCAGCATGTAATAGCTCATGTGCGTGCCTGCACACACGAGCGCGCGCACACACACACACACACACTTACACTCTGTCCTTCCTTTCTGCAGGGTGACAGCGGTCGTTTCCGTGTGCAGCTGACCTACGAGTCTCGCGCGGCCAGGGACCTCTCTCTTGAGTCAGGTGACCTGGTGCAGTTCCTTGAAGAGGCAGAGAATGGGCACTGGTGAGTTCCCATTGTTGGCTAAGCACTGTCAGTCAATCATGTTGGCTAAGCCCACTTCTTGTCCTCCTACAGGCTTGGCACTGCATTTGAGATTGTCACTTGTATGGGTCCCCATCTGGCTGTTTACATTTTGCTCCAAAAAGAGAGGTGAAAATGAACTACAGTTTACCCTTTTGTTTCCAGAAGAAACAAAAGCACATAAGAATGCTCAAGTGCATCCCACAAATAAGGCAAAGATAATAGAGAGCTTACATGGCATTTCTACTTTAAGGCTCACACATGTCATTCACTGTGTCTGCCCTCAATAAAGCTAAGTGCAGTGTAAGTCCTGTTTTGGGGTCTCATTTGTGGAATTTGCCACGTTTTTACTTTTGAGTATCCCTATGGAATATATATATATATTTTGGCCAAGCACTCCCCAATGAAGACATCAATTGTTGAAAAAGACTCTCCTCCTTCCCATCTTAAGGGCCCCAATTAGCTGTTTATTGATTTTCCTTTTTTTATTTTTTATTTCTGCTTACTTTTGAGATTTGTTCCATGAAGTCTGCATCAGCCATTTTTTAAGTATCGATATGCTCAGCATTTATGGATCTAAAATTGAGCTTGTTAATGTCTGTTTATTTGATTCTCATGGTTGACTCCGGCTAACCAAGACAAACGTCTCTTGCTCATCACGTGTCAACAGCGTAGCAGTAATATTGAGACAGTGGCAGGGGTACAAAGGAGAGGAGGAGAGGCGTAGACAGTGATAGCCAGCAGGTGTATGCAGAATTTAATTTGGGAACTTGGGAAATCCTTTGTAAGTTCCTGTTTGATCTGTTTTTAATTTACTTACACATTTCTATATTCTGTTTCATCCCCAACAGTATGTCATCCCCAACAGTATAATTAATTTACCTGCCGCGATAACATATCCATAAAAGATTCCTCATAAATAATAATAATAATGTACTTCCCTTTGGTGAAGTATACTCAACTACACCATTCTCTCACGTTTAAGGTGAATGAAAACGGCTCTTGACAAACTGCTAATACTGTAAAGTCAGATAATCCAGAGATCAATTTCCTGCTCTATTATGGCTGTTGAACTACTTCTCACATGTAATCAGATTTCAAACACCTGCACCAGTGATGCCCAATAGCACTATTTACAGCCTGCAGCTAGGCTGTTTAGAATGCATTAATTATCATGCCATCATCTCATGATACAATTACAATGAGTATTGATATTCACGCATCATTTGTTCAGAAGATGATACATCAGTGTCCAGGACAAGACATTGCAAAAAGAGGCCGCCATTTCATGGACACAGCTCTAACGTGACTGTTTGTAAATTGGAATTCTGACAAAGTCTCAGCCTCCATAATAATTACTCTTTGAAAGAGCAAAACATGTGAAAGCCACATGCAACATGGTTATGTAACACATTCCTATTTACAGATAAAGTACGCAGTGGAGATTAGCTTCAAGCACCGTTTTCAGTGTCCAACCTAGACACCTGATTTTGAAGTGGTACAAAGCAGTGCTATAGGACAGCAGGCTTTTTGTTTCAAAGACATTTCACTGCTTAAAATCTTACCAGCTGCATGATTTACAAGATCATGATATGAATGACATGAATCCACGATGTGATTTTAATCCCAGAAAAAATAAGCTAACTGTGATCAGTTTACATACTTTGGTATCCTGGACTCATTTCATTTTCTTTCTCGAGGAGGAATATAGTTATAGCTACTGCCCAGCACCGACTGCACTTTAACACAATATTCATGCTTCTCAGGAAGTACTGTAGGTCCTCAAAAGAATAAAAAAAACTGCTTGTGAGTAGCCTGTAAGATGTGCGACCTAGATATCTGTCCTGACATGATTGTTCTTCCACACCAGTGAATGGACAGGCTCCTGCGCGAGAGCACAGCACACCATGGCAATAACATATCGAACCCTTCACAAAGAAGTTGGTGAAGTTCTTTTCCCCCTAGACCAAGCTCTTTTCATTAGAATGAATTGAGCCCTAACACGGAACAAAAAGTGCTGCTTGGAACCATTTTATTCTTGCCTTGGTGGCTTAATTATGCTTTTTATGGACAGAATATGTTGGAAAGTAAATGAGATCATATTCCGTTTTCAGTTTCAGTTTGAGTCACTCGTACGTCCATGAGCTTTTCCAATTCATAACACCTTTACTCCAGTACTTTAACTCAAACTGAACAAACTGACAAAAGACTGAACATACGTTCAGTATGTATGCTCAATGGGAGCATTTGATAACAAACGCTACCTTTGTTTCAGTAGAATATTGAGTTTTCAGAGTATCAGGGTAGTTTTACTTTTACTTAAGGAACATATTTTTCCCCAGTATCTACAATCCTCATTCATACAGTGGCTTTCCTGGTTAAAAACCTGTCTGGAGTTTGGCCCGCATCAATCAGTTGAGCCTGAGGGGAGAAATGAGGACAGCAAATAAGCGCTCCTCTGCCACGCTCTCTGCAAGGATTAAAAGCTCAGACTGCCTTGTTCAGAATTAAAATTTCATTCACTATAACATTATCCTGATGACGCACTGGGAGATATAAAAACAAAAGTGTGTGCCTAGAATGATCTACAGCCAGATCATGAGAGGCGGTTTTAAGCGAAACGCCTTCAGATGAATTATACATCTCTGTTGCGTTCGCCGCTCTTTGCCTCCGTCTCTCCATCCAGTCCTTCCTTTCGTCATCGCAAAGAGCGGTTACTAACTCACTGAGAAACCAGCCTCTGTAACCAAGCCAGAGAAGCAGAGAGAGAGAGAGCGACAGACAGAGAAAGAAAGAGAGACAGACATACAGAGAAAGAAAGAGAGACAGACATACAGAGAAAGATGGAGAGAGACAGAAAGAGAGAGAGACAGACAGAAAGAGAGAGAGACAGATAGAGAGAGGACTGAAAGAGGCTGAAAGTGTTTTGGTTTCATGCGAGCGTCCTCGCTGCATTTAGTGGTGACTAACACCCTATTAGATAAAAGCTGCACTTAAAAATGTTTTGAATATGCTCATTCGTTATCAGCTCATGCATATTTCAGCTCTTAATCGTCTTCTGTCATTGGCATCTATGGGCTTTTGGCACTAAAATGTCTCACTCACACTCCACTGTCTGAACAATTAATAAAGTTCTCTTCATCTTTTTTGGTTGAATGAGAGTTCATGTATAACTCGGCATACAACTTATATGTACAGTTAACTGTGTGAAAGTTTGGGTGTGTGTACGTTCATTCGTGTGTGTGTGTGTGTGTCTGTGTGTGTCTGTGTGTGTGTGTGTATGTGTGTGTGTATGTGAAAAGTCTAAACACCATGACATTCACCGGGAGCCATTGTACCATGGGAGTCTGATGATGAATGTGTCTAATAGGCTCAGGCAGTTCTCCTTGCACTAAATACCCCACATA
>OMKK01087071.1:0-16188 GCA_900302305.1 Polymixia japonica
TTATTATTCTATTATATTATATCCTATATTAATTTCTAATAAGAGTTTTTTGGGTGGGGGTGGGGGGGGTCTGCCTTTTACCATTCTTATTTATGCTTCTGAGCTCATCCCTGACTTACTTTCAACAATCAAACTGCTTATTGGTAGACTGCTTCCAACAAACTGCTTATAACAGTAGAGGTCTGTTGGACTGGACAGTTCCTAGCAGTGAGTGTGTGCAACTGTAACAAGAGGTCAGCGAGCAAATTGAAGGCGAGAACGCATGTCAAAGTATCCTTAAGTATCCTTATCTGAACCGTCCTTAAATAATAATGCAAAAAACCCACCAAACTTAACTTGAAAATTTACAGTAATGCAGTAATTCCACTATTGAACTGTTTCTCAAACCAATTAACGTGATACTTCTTCAGTAACTGTCCTGACATGGTACATAATACATGGTACTGCTCGGTGCTTTGAAAGAAAAACAACAACAGATCTACCAAACTGCACATGTCCGCTGCCTGCGTTGCGTATGTTTTCTGAATTCCGTCGCCCTGCTCCGTCTCCCCTCAGGCAGTGCAAACGACTTCCTGTACACCAGGCAGGGCCGCAGCCCCGTCATCGATGGAGTGGACGATACCATGGAGTTCAGTACCACTCGCCACGCCTTCACTCTGCTGGGTGAGATGTTGACACATACAAATACACACACATCATCAATTGAACCATCAATCCACAGGTGACGGGTGGATATACTCTCTCAAGCCCAGTGGAAGAGGTGGGAATGGATGCGTTCATACGATGGATATGAGATTATTGGTGTCATAATCAATTATCTCGTGTTTGTCTGAGTTTTATTACTGCTATGTGTGACGAGTATAATTTAGGCATGGCTGCAGTGTTGATTATCCTTTTCTAGATGGATTTGTACACACCTGGTTGTATTTGCAGGCATACCTATTTCCATTTCAAAATGTGAGACATGGGAAGTCGGAACATATTATAGCGGAACATATTAACAGAACATATTAACAGGGAAGAGAACAGGGAAAAGACAAATCACACTTGAAAGTCGGTTATACATTTTAGTTTGGCTTTTGTGAGCAAGAGTAACAGATTTGCTTTCATGCAGCCAGACTAGTTGTTATTTGTTATTTGGTTGCTTAGCTACAGTCAGTACACAGTTGGCAAAGGTCAATCATTTCCTGAGATGATTCTATGAGATTTAGTCTCTGTTAGTCCTTAAAATGACTCTGTTAGTATAGCGTGATTACCACAACATATTTTCCTATCCTCAAGGTTACAACTGGGGTCAGAAATTGCATTAAGTTAGGGCAAGATAATGGTTAGAGTTAGGTCTGCTAGGGTTAAAACAATGAATGTTAGTCAGTGGAACTTCCTCACAACTAGTGTGTGTGTGTGTGTGTCTTCGTCTTCCGCAGGTATTAATGAGTCCTATCAGATGAGCTTGTTCCAGGTACTAGCTGCTATCCTTCACCTGGGCAACGTGGAGATCAAGGACAGAGATTCAGACAGCAGCACCATCGCCGTGAGGACAATACTATGCACTCCCACACTGACCGTCAAACACACACAGCTTGGGGGGGATACCTTGACATTCACCGTGTTTCTCTTTTATTAACAAGTCACATTCAGTTTAAGGGAGGAGACGTTAAGCGTATTTGTGACATAAAGCGCCCTTTAGCCATGCATTAAATCCCAGAGGAGTTGCTCAGTGGCCAATAGTGGAAGTCTGCGGTTGCACTTGAGAGCTTCCAGTTTTGAGTGAGTGTAATTGTAAAATACAGGTAGGGCGTCGCTGGAAAAAAGATGTTCTTGGTCAATTTTCTGTGAATAAATGTCACTGAGGAAATCATATTTTTCCTGTAGCATGAAAAGCGGACATTTTGAAGGGTTTCCGTTGGACATTGACGATCTCAATTCCTTCTTTGCTGTAGCCTAACAACCGCCACCTGACGGCGTTCTGCGAACTGGTGGGCGTGACCTACCAGGACATGTCTCATTGGCTGTGCCACAGGAAGTTGAAGACGGCCACGGAGACCTATATCAAGCCCATACCCCGTCTCCAGGCCACCAACGCCCGCGACGCTCTGTCAAAACACATCTACGCCAAGCTCTTCAACTGGATAGTGGAACATGTCAACAAGGCCCTGATCACCAATGTCAAGCAGCACTCTTTTATTGGAGTGCTGGACATCTACGGGTGTGTGTGTGTGTGTGTCTGTGCTTGTTGACATCTGTGATTGTGTTTGCGTAGTGTTAGTTCATAGGAAGCTAAAAGTTGAATTTGAGTAGTATTCCTTTTTAACCAGGACAGCTCAGTATGAACTAGTGAACGCTCATTACTGTCTGTCACGGCCTGAAACAAGGAGTCATTTGTGATGCAATTTATGTAATTAGTTAACCAAGTATTTTCTTCGTAAGTTCTGCAAATGTCATTAGTCCAGTTAACTCTGTTCTTTGCTCCTCCACTGCCAGGTTCGAGACATTTGAGATCAACAGCTTTGAGCAGTTCTGCATCAACTACGCCAATGAGAAACTTCAGCAACAGTTCAATATGGTGAGCTGTGTGTGTGTTTAACTGTTTAACGGATATTTGCTTTCAGCTTTTTTGATGTTGAAGTCGTCACCATTATTTCCGTTAAAGAGACCGAAGTGTTACGTTACTTATCAGTGCTGAGGGCAGGTGTAGCTTCAAATAGGACAGTTTTGAGGCAATAGAATTTACTATTCAGACTTTTATTGATTCCCTATGGGGATCAATATAGTATCACATTATCCATTATTATTTAAGGTTCCGGGTTGTAAGGTAGAGTGATCCTAATTTAACCAAATCTAGTAACAGAATCACATTCAGCCTTTCTAACATCCATACAGGGTTTCCACGCTTCTGCTCATCCTGAGGATGAGGGGGTGTCTTTTAAAGCTGCCTTCTTGGAAATGCTACACTGTACAACTACACAGATAACCTCCAACTGTGTGTGTGTTGGTGTGTGTGCATGTGTGTGTGAGCAGCATGTGTTTAAGCTAGAGCAGGAGGAGTACATGAAGGAGCAGATTCCATGGACCCTGATTGACTTTTACGACAACCAGCCCTGCATCAACCTAATAGAGGCCAAGATGGGCATCCTGGACCTGCTGGATGAGGAGTGCAAGGTACCTTTTACATTTTGAAAAACGGACAACTCAATGGGATTTTTGTGGGGGAAAAAATAGTTTCCTTAAAATCCCATCTCTGAACAAGGTCATCAGAATTAGCTAAAATAAATCTAATTACTAAAACTAATTACTAATAGTGGCCGAGGTGCCTTTGAGGTAGATAGACAGACAGACAGACAGACAGATGGAGCAAGCTAGAGAAAGGTGCTTCTTTCTGTGGGCGAGTAGAGTGGGCAGTTCATTCACCTTGTATTATTTTTCTGTTGTTTATTCAGTAGCAAGGGGCAGCAGGAGAGGCATAGCAGAGAAGGCTTTGGCAGGATTTAATCCAAAGACAGTGGGGGACTAGATGAGGATCCAGAAGGACCTTCTAATCCACTCAACCATCTCTGGGCATTTTTTTTTTTTATCCCAGAGAGTAATTCAGTCATCACAGCCGAAACAATCTTGAGGCACAGTAAATAACATAAAGCACTATTTTAAAAGGTAATAAAGAAATAGGAACACTGCAATTCCTCCACTGTACAGTTGGCATATCCACAGTCATATGACAGTAAGCAATAAAAATATCTAGCAGATATTGCACAAATCCATATCCACATATTGGACGTGGTGACATATGCAATCAAATGTTTCAATTGAACCCTCTAAATCAAATTTGAATTAATGTAAGATTCAAATATTACAGAGATTCACCATGAAAGGATTCAAAAACCATTGTCTCCACATGACCTGTCTATCTATTATTGCAGAGTTGAACAGAATTTGGCTAGCTGTTGCACACGCACACACACACACACACACACACAAACGTACACAATATGCACACTCTCAATATATATTTCCAAAGCATAAAATTGTTGTAATAGCTGACGCAACCTGCAAATCTTTGCAGAAACATTTTCCAAAAGAACATAACCTACCTCGCTATGATGCTATGCTTTTGATCAAAAAACAAGGCTACTTGTTTATACTACTATAAAATGCAACAGGGCTGAGAATTTACTGACAGAAAGATGCATGAGACTCGAATCAAATGTTGTAATGATGTTAATAATAATAACTTGCTCGTCCAACTCTAGTCTAGTTTATCCTGCCTGATGCAGGCGGAGAGCAGAGAGATGGTGGGTTGTGTTGTAAAGTTTTCACCTCTGTTATCTCATCTGTCCGTTTACACCTACGTTCTGCTTTACATACTGTTTCTACATCTGGTGCTTCCCACCACACGCTAGACCTGAGGTCTGCAACACCTACACAAATGAAGGCTTCACCTGCCACCAGCATAAAAACCTTATGACCTCTTGACCATGTTTCCAATAACTGCAAGAACAATGTGCTTCGCTCTTGTCGAAGTTTTCTTCCCAGTGTACGTGACAAAAGTTAATACATCACGTGCCAGAGACTCCATAGTTTTCAGTTATGTTATTTCTATAACCGATTCCTTCATTCTCTCGTTTGTGAAGTACAGAGGTACGAGAGGAGACACAATGGCCCTCATTTATAAGCTATCATGAAAAAGTGCGCTGAATCTACCGTGGAAATTATTTTAAAGGCACAATCTGCGGTTGGTTTGAAAGGTCACGTCGTCTCACTTCTGTTTGTTTTGGAAGCAGTGTGATGTGGCTGTTTGGAAGCATTTCACCTAACAGAAAACTTTTAAAAGCCACTCAAACACGGGGAAAGGCTGTCGTGAAAATAAAATTTGGAAAGAAACGATGCGTGAGATTGATCGACAAAGATGGAATTGATAAATACCGACATTTGTGAGCGCACATATTTTGAAATCGGATTTAATCTTACGCTTGTTTGATACATGAGGGCCACTGTGTTCAACAGATTATTTCTCAGCAGGGGGCAGTTACAAAATCTATTGTCGGTTGTGTTTACTCCCAAGAGTTGCCCGAGCTCTTTCTCAATTTTTGTTTACATTTCGCAAAGAAGCACTTACGTTACATATCATTTGTTGTTTTCCAGTTAATTAATTGATAGAAATGGGAAGTGGTTTGGGGAGTCTGTTCTAATGCGATCTAATGGTGTTGTCCTGCGTGTTCCAGATGCCCAGAGGTTCAGACGATTCCTGGGCTCAGAAGCTGTATAACACCCACCTGAAGACTTGCTCGCTGTTTGAGAAGCCACGCTTGTCCAACCGGGCCTTCATCATCCAACATTTTGCTGACAAGGTGAGTTCAAGTTTATTTGCCATGTGCCAGTACAAGTACAGACATTGGCATTAGGGTGTACAGGCATGGCGATCTCGAAGATCTCTGTTTCGTTCTCTTTGGCGGCACCTGTGGCAAAAAGCGGTAATTGCAGGTATGTTTTTGGACCTCACTTCAAAAATGCGTCACAAACACTAATTTGAATGCATTGCAGGAAAGTCGCCACAGACACCCGGTTCTTAATACTCATAATACTGCAAATACAAGGGATTTCATCAGTGGGCCATAGGCTCAATCACCATTGTGTTACCTCATTCGGCGACAGTGACTTAACAGACATTTAAATGAAAATCTTTGGAGATCTTCGAGATTGCCACTTTAAAAACAAAGAAAGCTTAAAAAAACGAGAGACGTCAGAGAACATCATAGGCCTATAAAAAGTTAATACAATAACATACATTATACATTATAATGTTCTTGCAAAAAGCAAGATGGATTCAGCCGCTGTTACCGGTTCAGAATACAGTACATGCACTAGTCCATGGGCTGTAAGCCATAGACTACTGTTGAGGCCGCATGCTGCTCTCATTGAGGCGGCCAGTTGTCACCTTAATGGAGTCATACCGCCTGCCTGACCACAGGTGAGCTGGACAGACATCCGAATAGTTTGTGTCTACAGTTTGCGTGTGCACGTGTATAGACTTTGTGTTGTGTGTGTATGTGCGTATGTTTATGATTATTTTGTTGAATCTTTTCACATAACCCCATGAGACAAACATACAACATAAAGACAGCATCATATACGTACTGTATATCATGCACGGTTAAAGAGGTGTGTGTGTGTGCGTGTCACGTCTTGTCACTTCCATTACAGCTTCACCAGTAGTCTGCCTGATTTTTATTTCTGTTTTTGGTTTCAGTCGTAGTTGTGTATCCTAGCTTTGTGATGGTGGTGATGATGACTTTGAACTTTGACCTTTGGGTTTTTTTTTTTTAAGACTGTGGGTTTTCTTGAACCTTTCCTTTATAATGTCATTGTGTATTTTGTCGTTCTTGTGTCTCCATTTGTTGTCCATGTATGTTTTGGTTCTGTCCCCATCATGACAACCCTTCCCCGCCAACAGAAGGTAAAAAGGAGCGTTCTCGCAACGCTGGCCGACTTACGGTTCCGTAGTTCTCGCTTTATCTTCCTCTGTCTCTCTGGCTCCATCCTTCCTTCCCTTTCTCTCTCTAACAATGATTTGTTGTCACTGGTCTCACAGCACTCTAACGGCACTGGGGGATTCATGTTGTGTGTGTGCGTGCGTGTGTATGTATATAGGTAAGGTAATTTATTTCAAAATGTCGTGCACCAAAAGGCGCCCAGGCCACATGGGATTACAGACTCTACAAACAAGAGCAAAAACATAATAAGAGAGGAAGAACAAATATAATACACCTCCATGCATGTCAGTCAAAGTCTAACCACATATGAACACAATCCTGCTCCTTACACATTACAGCTATAAAACCTAACTTGGGCATATCTGAGGCACAGACTGTGCCTTTAACACATCAAATACATAAACCGCCCTCATACGGTGTTGGTAAGCATTTAACAGAAACTGAACTAGGTGAAACACTTTGTCTGTAAACAGGTACTAAAGTCTACATTCATCAGATATAGAAAACAAATCAGCCCATATCCAAGATTGTGATATAATGGACAATAGAGCAAAAAGTGCATTTCATTGTCATTAAGTGTATACAGGAATTACCAATGTTACTGGTCACTGCCTTACCGCTGCTGTTCTGCTCCACATCTGAGAGGAACAGCATGTACTTGCTAGCATGCTTGTGTGTGCGCATGTGTGTGTGCGCACGTGCGTGTGTTTGAACATATGCTTGTGTCTAATATAATGCAGTGCAGCGTAATAGCTTCCATATCTCCTGATGAGGTGTCATTTGATCCAGTATTTCCCGTGTCTGTTTATAGAGCGTCAGTCTTGGGTTACAGATAAATTTGACGAGGGCTTGGGGAAGGCCTTAGGGTCAGGACCCCACTTAAAAACGTGTTCCAAAAATCACAAATTAAACTGTAATAGCTGCAGTAATGACTGATTTGGGTGTTTTAAAATGGCTACTGTTTTGGACTGTACAAAAACAGCATAAAGCACTGCAAAAGCTGCACTTCCCTGCGAGTTTTCACTGGCCAGGTCAGGAAATCGGCCTAAGAAATGAAATGTGAATTGTCAAAAAAATTTAAAATTTGAAATATCACATTTCGGATGAATCGGTGAATTATCTTCAGTACAGTAACACAAATGTACGTGTGCGTGTGTGTGTTTTGTGTCGTCACACAGGTGGAATATCAGTGCGAAGGTTTCCTTGAGAAAAACAAGGATACGGTGAATGAGGAGCAGATCAATGTGTTGAAGGCTAGCAAGGTGAGTGTCACTAATGCAAAGGTACACACACACACACATTAGGCAGGAATTCATATCTTCCCTAAATGGTCTTAGAAACATTGATCTCTTATGTGACAAATGTCTGATGCTCAAAACTGACCAAATGAAATTCAGAGTGTTCCCTTAAGGGTCTGGGAGCGCCCTCTTCTGGCCATGTGAGGATAGTATTGATGATGTCATGCCCGTATTCTAATCCATCCATTACCTGAGAAGTTTTGGTTATATTTGCACAAAACAGACAAAGCTTAACACACATACAGATAAAAAACTATACAAACAGATTGACTCCAAAGGGCTTCATCAACAAAAACCTGACTGAGCGTAGAGAGACCTGAGAGACCTAGAGAGAAATGAAGAGTTGATTCCCAGTGTCATATATCCATTGTAGAAATCTTTCAATAATCTTTTCAATATCTCTCAAATATAGAGGATTCAGTCATACAGGGACCAAGTTACCTGCTAACCTTTAAAAGTAACAATAATTTGTTTGTTCAATTTGTTCAATAATTTTCTAAGAGTAGATGTCATTTTTCCAAATGTTCGATCTCATTTTGGAACAAACTGTTTAAATACTATTGAACTAGTAAATATAGAAATAGGTTCCATGACTTCTACAGTAATGTGGCTGGACTCTGAGATATGTAGCGGTGTTATGTTCAGCTCCGTGCCCAGTACAGTACAGTGTATACTTACAGTATAGTTAAGTTATGATAAAGTTGATGTCATTCAATTAGAGAATTGGATAAACATTGCAGGGCCTAACCCCATATAGCCTATGGGGCCCACACACACTCTCACACACACACACACACACACAGTGGCATAAAACTAAATTAGTCAAATCTACTTTGCCAAAGCAGAGCACATTTTGTATGTGTGTTAAGTATGTGCGGTATGTGTGAGTGTGTGTGGTCTTGGTTCAGGATCATTGCATTAATACCTGTTGGAAAGCAGCTAAGCCTTTAAACCCTGCTGTTGGTTTGGCTACACACAAATACACACACATGCGCACACACAAAATACACAGACTTCAAAGTTCTATGTTGGTTCAGATGCTCACGGTGCCCTCTGACTATTCTGTTATAGACCTCACCAAGAGCAGAGTTGGGTAAGGGTTATAGTAATGTCTACTCTAACCTCTAACACAACCTCCTAACACACACGCACACACACACACACACACACACACACACACTCCTACTCCCACCGATGGAAAAATAGAATGTGTGTTTCCATGGAAATCACTGAGACTAATACAATGGGGTAGAAATGGTAATGACCTTCTAATGAGATTTAGTCTAATTAAGTTTCATTTTGTTATTAGCCAAGCTTATCCCATCTGTGTGTGTGTGTGTGTGTGTGTGTGTGTGGCCACTCCCCTGGCAATCACATATATTAAATGTCAATCAGCAGTATTAAAAGACTGTCTACTGGGATTCCCATGATGCTTTGTGGTCCGGTCATGTGGTGGAAATCACAGAAGATAAAAAGGCTAAAAACAGCCACTGTTCCCCATATGTTTGTCCTGTCAGAGACATATGCGCTCTGTAGGGAACAGAGAAAACTCAGCCTCCCATCATGCACCTCACTTCCATTACAGCTTCACCAGTAGTCTACCTGATTTTTATTTCTGTTTTTGGTTTGAATCGTAGTTGTGTATCCTAGCTTTCTGATGGTGGTGATGATGATTTTGAAGTGTGACCATTGGCTGTGGGTTTTCTTAAACCTTTCCTTTTTTAATGTCATTGTGTATTTTGTTTTGTTTTTCTTTTGTCGTTCTTGTGTCTCCATTTGTTGTCCATGTATGTTTGGTTCTGTCCCCATCATGACAACCCTTCCCCGCCAGCAGAAGGTAAAGAGGAGCGTTCTCGCAACGCTGGCCGACTTACAGCTCTGTAGATCTCGCTTTATCTTCCTCTGACCCCTTTTTTTTCCTCCGGCTCCATCCTTCCTTCCTTCCTTCCCTTTCTCTCTCTCTCTCCAACAATGATTTATTATCGTCACTGGTCTCACGGCACTCTTAACAGCAGCGGGGGATTTAAACGTGCGCGTGCGAGAGTGCATGTGTGTTTGCGATGCTGCATGGGTAACATTAGGCACTCTGGGAGGAGAAAGGGAACCAGAGGTGAAGGAAACCAGGGGTTGGGGGACTAAAAGGAAGAGAGCGATTTATCGTTACAGAGCGGTGCTCCGCGGCTGCCCCTGCTTAATGAAGCCGGAGAGAGAGGCAGCATGGCAGCGCTGTGTGCTCAGCAGGGGGAAGACCTGATGCTCCGTCTGGGGGAGGCCTCCCTCATATAACCCCTTGGTTATATGACGTCACGCGCGATGCACGTTGCTCTGGAGCGTAGCGTTTACTAAACGGCACGCACTGTGCATCTCATTATAATTATTATTTTTTAATCACGCTGCTATGTCATATCTTCATACAAACATATATGGCGGTTGTGTATCGTCATGTATGATGTGATGTAAACTTTTTTAAATAACATTTATTGCCTTTTTATAACGTTTTATCTTCTCTTTTGTAACCGCTCTGATGACTGTGTCTGATTTTAACCAAAACAACACGCCTAACTGCTCATCAACATAAACACTGCGCATCGTCTCAGGTGTGTCTTCGTAATCTAGCCGGTGTCAGAATATAGAGATTACCCTGATTACTAGACATTCATTTATAGTGTCCTGATCTTTGGTTATCTACGGTCCAGGAACAATTAGCTGTCCAGGCTTTGTGTCATCAGCTCTAAACGCAGCTGCAGTCATGCTTCATAAGCATATAGGCAGCATGTGAGAAAAACCCAAATGCATGGAGATTACGATTGTACATTTACAGAAATTGTTTTATTGGGATAATTCTGTCCACCGAAGCTTAATTGACACTAAATCCAGGCATTAATAATTAACTTTTGTAGAGTTGTTTTTCCCTTTGGCGCCATTAAATACAGTTAGTACAACCTGTAGTGTCCAATCCTGCCATCAGCTGTGTGTAACTGCCTTCTGGCTGCTGTTCCCAGTTTGACCTGCTGGTGGAGCTATTCCAGGATGAGGACAAAGCCATCAGTCCCACCGGCCAGGCCCCAGGCGCTGGAGGACGCACGCGCCTCAGCGTCAAACCTGCCAAGAGCCGAACTGCCACCACCAGCAAGGAGCACAAAAAGACTGTTGGCTGCCAGGTAGCTAACCATATTAGCTATATCACTTTATGTTGCTGATGGTTGTTTGGGGTTAATTGGTTGCACTGTTGTGGGTTAATTGACAACCTAAATGTGAGTGCTGTAAGGTTGAGTAGTGTGTGGGTCTGATCATTGTTACACACTAATTTATTGTCGAGTATTGTCGGTTTCATAGGCATAGGCATTTCATAGGTCAACAAAATAATCTGTTATGAGTGGTCAACAATAATAAAGTCCAATACCATATTAAGTGCAATAACTTACTAAGTGCACAGCCCTTTCTTCAAAAGTCCAAGCCAGGTTTTTACCGTAGTTTAATAGCACTGGGGGAAACTGCACCAGGTCCTTTGTATTGTAATATAATTCAAATATATAAAATATCAGGCCCCATAGAGTTGGTTTCTATTTTTCAGTTTACAGCCCTGACTGAAACCTTCTTTCTCCAAAAATTCAACATTACAGCATCTGAGGGGAAAATATGATGGATTTCTAATTAATTAGCTTCCTTTTTTTACATGTTTTACAGCATTTTCAAGGGTTTTATTTGTCATGAAATTGTTTCTACAGTGTCAGTTTTAGGATAAATTGGTGTTACAGGTTTTATCATGACCTCAAAAGATAAATTATCTCTTAATTAAAGCTACAGGTTATCATAAGGAGCTCTCACTTTCATAGTGTTTCTGTGTTTATGATAATGCTAACGAGGACGATGATGATGTAATGATGACGATAACGACAACAGCCAATGACAGTGGAGACAGCGCTGCTAGCTCAACCCCTTGTCTCTCCTCTCCTGTAGTTCCGAAACTCTCTGCAGATGCTGATGGAGACTCTGAACGCCACCACTCCCCACTATGTCCGCTGTATCAAGCCTAATGACTTCAAATTAGCCTTCTCGTGAGTAATGTCTTATTTCTGTAAATAGATGCTCTCTCCTAGGTTTATCTCTCTTCCCCTTAACTAGATATTTTACACAATTGTTTCACAGGCAAGTGTCATCCTTGGTCTCCGTTTTGCATGTGTAGTGTACAGCCAAAAGGCTGTGGGTCTGCTAAAAGCTACTACCATTCCTGTATGGTTTGCCTGCTTTTTAAGATAACAGGTAGTATACAAACAAACTTTTCCTAAATCAGCTAGGATGTGATTTTATGATGTTTATGATGAAAGTAAAGAGTAAATTCCCACACATACGGGATCACCTCTGCATTGATTGTATTTGTCGTTGACGCTTCCATTTGTATTGTGTTGTTTTGCGATAGCCATATTCACATTGGTTATTTGTTGTTGGCAGGTTTGACCCTAAGCGCGCAGTGCAGCAGCTCAGAGCCTGCGGTGTCCTGGAGACCATCCGGATCTCAGCTGCAGGGTTCCCATCCAGGTAGGGACACATCCCAACAATACCCCATGGTTCCCATCCAGGTAGGGACACATCCCAACAATACCCCATGGTTCCCATCCAGGTAGGGACACATCCCATGGTTCCCATCCAGGTAGGGACACATCCCAACAATACCCCATGGTTCCCATCCAGGTAGGGACACATCCCATGGTTCCCATCCAGGTAGGGACACATCCCAACAATACCCTATGGCTGAAGTTGGTTAGTTGAGGTTAGTTAGTTGAGGTTAGTTGACAGTAGAATGAAAGATGAAATGTTACAGTTTGTGTACAGTTAGAGCAACACAGAGCCGTAGTATAGCAACGCACCGCAAATTTCCCTGCTTTTTTGTCGTTTGCCAATCACATGCTTGCTGTATAAAACGGACATATATTCACAGTGGAAACATACAAATAATATGCAATTGATAACTCGCTTTAACCTGTGTGTTTGTGTCACCTCAGTGCAGTGAGACAGACGCACAACGATTGTCCCCCGTTAACATATATGTGTGTTTCACCTCCACCCGTGTGTGTCTCTCAGGTGGACCTACCAGGAGTTCTTCAGCCGTTATAGAGTGCTGATGAAACAGAAAGATGTTCTCCCAGACAAGAAGCTGACCTGCAGGAACGTTCTGGAAAAACTAGTGCAGGTCAGAGAACTGGATTATTGTGTAAACTCAAGAGTGAATACTGAAATCTGTATCTTTTCACTCTTATCTCTCTTGTCTCCATCTCAAAATCTTGTCTATCTAAAATTCTCCTCCCATCCCTTCAGGACCAGGATAAGTACCAGTTTGGTAAGACCAAGATCTTCTTCCGGGCCGGCCAGGTTGCCTACCTGGAGAAGCTGAGGGCAGACAAGCTTCGCGTCGCCTGCATACGCATCCAGAAGACTATCCGCTGCTGGCTGGCGCGCAAGAAGTACCTCCGCAAGCGCAGCGCCGCCATCACCATCCAGAGGTTCACCAGGGGATACCAGGCCCGATGGTGAGTGGACCACACACCTGCCATTTAACAACCTTCAGCCAATCAGAGTCAGATTCTTTTTGTTTGCAAAGTATAACAAGTATATACAGAAACTTGGATTTTGCTAGCCTGAGGACACATTTAAGCTAGTTGGAAAATTGTTGATTATTTGTGGGTGGATTTAATATACAGTACAGTATAAAATGAAATCACTGAGAGACCATCTTTAAAATGACTTTTATATGGAGGAGACTATACCGAGAAAATTAAAAAATATATTTTGAGGAGACTAGGTTAATAATATGAAAGCTGAAATATTTGTTATGCAGAAATTGAACAAAAAGAGAATTCCACATGTTCTTTTTCCTCTTGTGTCTCCCCTGCTTTCCCTTCTCGTGCTCCTGTCCATCTCTTTCACTCTCTGTCCGTCCATCCATCCATCCATCCATCCTTCCACCCGTCCCACCCCAGCCTGGCCAAGTTCATGCGTCGTACCCAGGCGGCCACCACCATCCAGAAGTACCAGAGGATGCACGTGGAGAGGAAACGCTACAAGCAGAAGCAGGCTGCTGCCCTGGCCATGCAGACCATCCTCAGGGCATACATGGCCAGGCAGAAGTACCAGGCGGTAAGACCACACACACACACACTTGGAATTATTTAATCAAATCATTATTTACCTCATCTGTTCCTCCCTATATAGAAAACACGCAAGAAGTTAAATATACTCACATGTAATAGGCAACTGCATTTTGTTTTGTTTTAATTTATGTAACTTTGTGCATTGTTACACTTACATAGCTGGTGAATGTATTCCCACAATATATTACTGAAAGATACATAAAGGAAATTGAAGACTAGACCTTAAAAATGATATTGCAAGTTATATCGCGATCACAATATCTGCTAAAATAATCACAATATATTTTGTCCATATCGTTTAGCCCCAGAAGGAAAGAACGTCCAGTTCATTATTCTAGCTCTCTGAATTCACTACCAAAGAACGTCATTTCCAAATAAATACTAGATGTGACCTCGCCGAACCCCCATCTCGTTCCTTACTCTCTCTCCATCACTACCCCGATGTCTCTCTCTCTACCCTGCAGTTACTACGGGAGCACAAGGCTCTGGTCATCCAGAAGCACGTGCGAGGCTGGCTGGCCCGGCAGTGGTACAAGCGCTGCCTCCGCGCCATTGTCTACCTGCAGTGCTGCATCAGGAGGATGAAGGCCAAGCGGGAGCTGAAGAAGCTGAAGATCGAGGCGCGCTCGGTGGAGCACTTCAAAAAGCTCAACATCGGCATGGAGAACAAGATCATGCAGCTGCAGAGGAAGATCGATGAGCAGGTGAGGCGTCGAAGGCGAAGCTCGGGACATTCGGTGACTCGGGACGGGATTAAACATGGCTGCGGCAGTGGCACAGATCGTTGCCCTCGTCGCATAAAGGCTTAGTTCTGCTCGATGTAGTCCAAGTTCATATCTGGTTGTTACTTATGAAATTACATATTTAGCTACTTGTGTATGTATGCTTTGACGTCACCCAACTTTCAGTAGTGATTGTCTTGTAAAATGTAAGCTAAAAGGCCAGAAATTGTCCACATTTGGTCAAGGTGTCCATATTATACTGGTGTCCATATTATACATACACTGACGCTAATGGGGCATGGCTCAAGTTGAGGTAGAGCGGGTCTAGTAATTGGAAGGTTCCCGGTTCGATCCCCGGCTCCTCCAGAGAGCGCGTCGAAGTGAGCAAGGCACCCCTAACCCCTAACCGCTCCTGATGAGCAGGTTGGCACCTTGCATGGCAGCCTCTGCCATCAGTGTGTGAATGTGTGTGTGAATGGGTGAATGCCAGGCAGGTATTGTAAAGCATTTTGAGTGGTCAGTAGACTAGAAAAGCTAACACGTACTTGTGTCGTACATCTCTACAAGGAGATTATAGAGATTTTGTCCCGTTCATGGACATTGACACACGCAGTTTGTTGACGACAAACATGACCCCCTGTTTCCCCTTCCAGAACAAGGAGAACCGCGCCGTCAACGAGCGGCTGACGGGCCTGGAGAACAGCCACGCCACGGAGAGCGAGCGCATGCGCAGCGAGCTGACACGTCTCCGCGGGGCCGAGGAGGAGGCCAGGAACAACGCCAACCGCCTGGCCTCCCTGCTGGAGGAGCTGGAGAGGCTGAAGAAGGAGCTGAGCATCACACAGCAGGAGAAGAAGACCATCGAGGACTGGGCACAGACCTACAGGGACGAGATGGAGCAGGTCGGCCGCGTCTGCCCCTCTCCCCATCCCCTTTTTTTCCTCCGTCTCCTTTTCTCTCTCCCTCTATCCTTCCCCTCACGTCTGTCTTTCTCTGGATTCCGTCATGTCTTTCTCTCTCTCTCTGGTCAGTTGGCTCCCTCTGACCGTTCACTCTCAATTCAAATGTAATTTGAGATGCAGAAATGATGGTTATAAAACCTTCGGTGTCTTTATACAGGGTTCCTACAGGGTCTTAAAAAGTCTTAAAAGCATTGAATTTATGAATTTGGAAATAATACCTTAAAAAGACTTTAAAAAGTCTTGAATTTTGATATCTGGGTCTTAAAATGTGTGCTGTATGTAACTTCCATCATTTTGTACACATTCTACATTTGTTTGAGAAATAAATGATCACAAATTCAGGGATTTTGTTTTTCTTTGCCGGTAGGGCTGTGAAATAGGCCGTGGTATTAAGTTTTTATATAAATGGTCTTAAAAAGGTCTTAAAAAGACTGGAATTTAACTTTAAGAACCCTGTAGGAACCCTGTTTATAGATTGGGTACTACAACCTTTTTTCGAATTTCATGGAAATTATTTTCCTTAATTGAAAGTGAATTTACCTAAAAAATTTAAATTTAAATTTTTTTTTAAA
>OMKK01087072.1:0-11265 GCA_900302305.1 Polymixia japonica
TCTTTTACAAACTATACTCATCATATTAGTCATATTCTACTATAGGAGCATACACATTTATCAAAACCAAATAAAAAAAACTCAAACCTTGCCAAACTACCATCCACCTTCCCTCAACAACCTGCTCTGCACTATATGACATTGGTGAGAAACTCCTGGAGAAAATGATGCCCACTCATCCACTGTGGTCATGTGACTTAGTATGACCTCCCCTCCCATTCTCTCTTCCAGTCAGTTTCATTCATAACATCACATCATCATGTGTGTTTCCTGGACAAATCACCTCAGTACCTTTTCAACCTGAGCATCTCAAACAAATTTGCTCTCTTTCTAACATTTCTTGCTCCATTGTGATTAAGAGTCCCTATTTTCAAATTCTTCACGGAGAAAGACATTAAAACCATTAAACATAAAACCAACACTGTAAAACTAAGACAACACTTAAGCTGATTCAGAGCCATCATCATTATTTAGTTCTCGTCTGATTTTCTGTACGATTTTCTGTAAACGTATTTATCTGTAAACCCTCATTTTCCTCAATTTCTCATCTGAAGCCTGGCAGAATTTAAAAAACAGTTATCTGAGAAGATTCACACATTTTATGTTTTTTGTTCTCTGTAAGAATTGTTTTATTTTTTCTACACCATAAGAATGTTTACTTTGACCCTTTACTTTGCTAACACAGACCTGACTGTCACTGTCAGCATCAGTCATCCTCCATACTGGAATCAGACACTTCTGCTTTCTGTTTCACTGGCTGCTTTCCTCTGGCCTTCCTTACTGCTCCTTTCTTTACCTGTGACCCACTGACTTTACTTACAGACTTCCTCTTAGAGCCTCACAGCCTGAGAGTGCTTCTCTTCTTCCATCATTTATTCAATTATCCCCCTCACAGCTTCAGCCACCGTTATCACAGTTCCTTCCAGCTCTTGATTATCACCGTCCTTCCCCTCAACCTGCCACTCATTACTAGGACTGTGCTCCTGTTCCTCATCTGCTCTCTTCTCAACCTCACCTGCAACACCTAGACCACTTGAACCTGTGCCATTCTGTTTCTTACTTCCGTCCTTTTGTTCAGATCCCTCACTATTTGTCCCAGTTTGGTTCTGTTTCCCTGTTTTATCACTATTTGTCCCAGTTTGGTTCTGTTTTCCTATCATCGCTATGTGTCAATTTGGTTCTGTTTTCTTATCACATCACTATTTGTCTCAGTTTGATTCTGTTTTGCTGTCACATCACTATTTGTCCCAGTTTTCCAGGCTCCTCATTTCTTTGTCCAGAACCTGCTGCTTTCTCAGGACAAGGCCTTATCAAATGACCCTCTCTGCCACATCCAAAGCACTTTACAGATTCTGAACTTATAAATAAAATATATTCAAAATCATCAATTCTAAGTTTGAAGGCCAAACTTAGCTCTTCATCCCTTTTATTGAGAATCATGTACACCTGTCTCCTATGGGACATACTGAGGTACTTTACAGCCAGAAGAAACTTTTTTTAAATTTTAATACAACTTTGCCATACCTGGACAATTATCTGTGCAAGATAATCATCTCCAATAAACAGAGGTACGTTGGACAAAGTTATTCTCTTGGCTGGGGTAACGAGAGGCAGCACTGATCCAAATGTATCGTTAATTGTGACTCCATTCTCAACCACTGTATTCACTTTCTCAATCGTGTCTAAAAATATCACCATTTGTGCTGCTGTGGGTGCTGAGCTGGGTGCTGAGTCTAAAAATGTGCCACAGGTTTCAAACTCGGGCATCATAGCCATCAGGTCGGTAAACATATTTCTGAACCATAGCTACGCAGTGTTTGAGATTTGTTAACTAGCGTTGTCAGTTAGCGTAGCTGTAACGTTAACATTTTGTTTGCTAACGAACGGATCGTTGCAGAGATAACATTGACTTGAAAAACGCACAAAACGGGACTCCTGAAACTGGATGATTAGAATGTAATTATCAAAAATATTGAAGATAAAAACAATAATTACACAAGAGGAAGCTGGGGCTAAAGTGTGGCCAACTACAGTTAAGTATTGTACACTCACCATTCGCTAACTGTCTGGTGTCTAACTTTACTCTTGTAGGTCAATGGATGTTGATGTTGGCACACAGTTGAACTGTTGAGGTGTCTCCTTGTAATTTGCTTTGAACTGAAGCAGTTACTAGTTAAATTGATCAGGGATCTGATTTTCCCTTCCTGCTTTTCTGACCTCATTTCTGTACCATATTGCACAGATTGCAATGCAACTGCCACAAAACCAATATAGGATTTTTCCTGATTTTATTGTCCTGATCACATTCAATTGATATTTTTATCCAGACTGACTAAGTCCAAAGTACACAGTTAAAATGTAGAGTTTCAGTGATGTTGCATGTTAATTATTGGTAGCAAGATGCATGTTTCTCCACTGTTGCACTTTCATAGTCAAACTATAGGAATGACTACAGTCCAAAGGCGAGATCAATCCATATTCCACACCATTAGTTGTGTAGATACAGCTGTAGGTCTCAACACAAATGAATGGAAAAGATGGGCTCTGAATAAGGTCCAGGAATTCCTCATCTTAGTTAGTGCTCATTTTTTCCCCTCATTTTCAAGATTTATGTTTTATTTGTTTATTTGAATATTATTTATCATATTCTGTTTTCATTTGAGTTTCTCATAAATTAGTGAAGCTTAACCCGTCTTCCTTTAAACCAAATATCATTTTTGCTGTAATATATGTTATTTTCTTCTAGTGTCCGTAAATTAATGCGAGCGACTGTATTATAGCGATGCGAAACCCGGAGACGTCAGTCAGATCGTCTCATGTCGCCATTTTATGGATTTTAAGACTATCGGTTAAGTTATTAACCAATTAATAAGCCTCAGTTAAGTCAGAAAATTTTGCAACCCTGCAAAGCATGCAGGGAAGCATGCATCTCATTTACACAAGTTAACATGGCCTAATACTGTAGCTCTCCGTGAGTAGTAAGAAGTACCTAGTACTGAAGGTTGCTCCTAGTCTTTAACTTAGATACAAAAACATGTAGGGCTTGATTTACCTGGTGATTGTCATGTTTTATGCCAGATTTACCCATAGTCCTTAGAGGCAGGGTTCAACATTCTAGTCTAGTCAAGGGCAGGGAAAACACTTACTGCAGTCTATTCCTACTCACTTCTAGGTATTATAGCTAGATATCTGACACAATATGGTGCAAAATGTGACTTTGTTGACAGTTAAATCAAGCCCATAGTTGGAGTAAGCATTCAAAATTGATCATTAAACACACCAGACTTTTCCTGTTTACAACTAATCTACAGTGTGTAATTATGGCAATTAACATTAATGTAAGTCCTAAACATCTGATTTTCATAAATAACAAAAGACACATTTGCATGAGTTCATACTATCTATTGGGTGTTGTGATGTGACATCACACATAACTCCTCAACATAATTGGTTTTGCTAGAGTGGAGGGTGGAGTAGTTTCGAATTCAGAATTGTTTGGTGATTAAGTATTCAACCTCAATACTAGGCTCTGTGGGGAAGCTGGAAATGTAGTCACTGCTGTCACTGTCCCTGCTTGTTTGTTTTGGAGGATCTTCAAATTCAAATTCAAAAAACTTTATTTGTCCCCGGGGGGCAATTGAAGGATTCTTGAATTGGATCTTACAATATCCTTTACAATTAGAGGAAAAATTTGAGGTTTGGACAGCCATTTAAAAGGGGCTCTGGAGGCTTTTTTGAAGAAGTTAAATCTTTAAACCTAATAATGTTTCTAACATTTCCTGTTGATATGCTCTGTTGATATGCTCAATGACCTCAACAGATCTCAGCAAAAAGAGCGGAAAGTTAGTAGAGAAGAAGAAAATCACACTCAATGCACACTGCTCAGGAGGTTAATGGACTATGAGTGGCTGACATCTTTCTAAAGTACAGGTAATGCTCTTACCTTGTCTCGTGCAACAATTTTAGTTTCAAAATATGATGCAAAGATTTATTTCGAAGATAGTGGGCTTTAGTTGTTGACAGTTATCCAATAGCCTATACCTGTGTGAAACGCTGTGAAAGCCTTTCTTATGGACTTTGTGATTGATGTTTTTATTCATTTTTTTGAACAGTTCATTATTGCCACATTAACTCAATTCCAAATTACACTTTTTTCATGGTTTTGACCATGTCATTTTTGGAGGGTGCAATTTTATTCAGGGATTCAGTTCAATACTTTGGAGACCAAAGCCAAATGTTTGTTATCTGTGTCTACTGTCACTTTTTGTCAGTAGTGAAGATACATTTATGACTTCTGTTGACTAGCAACTTTGATGGCATGTTCAGAGTTTGAACTGTTGAACTGTTGAATTGCAGTGACTGCTTTCTTAATGTGCCGCTCTGTGTTAAGACCATGCACTTGTTTCTGTGTGTCTGGGGCCACGTGGCCCAAAAGAAGTTCTGGACTATTTGACGTAATTGTCACGCTGTTATTATTAAGGCTATACCTCCTTTCCCAATCAGTTTACCATGCTTCCTTGTGACTAAGTTAACATTTAAGTTGTATCACGTGGCCTTGATTGAATGCAAACTCTTGTCCATCTAGGTTACACTAATCAGCAGCTCGTTATTTACAGCTGTTTTAAGATCTCAGGAGTCTCAACCTTACTTTTTTTTTTTTTTTAGCAAGACTGCAAGAACACAACTTTAAATTTGCATTAAACTGTGCTTAACAAGAACTTAGTAGTACAGTATTGTGTTTTATTATTACATTGTGTAAATGTTTCAGGAACACAGATCACAAAATGTTGCTGAAATTACATAATTTACAGTATTTTATTGACAAATTGCTGTAAATAGCTGTAAATGTCATAATTTGAAAGCTTTTACTGTAAAGACACATACAACAGATAACTAAATTTACAGCAATAATGCTGTAAAGAATTAACAGTAAATTACTGGCAAAACAGTTGCTAAGTAACTACTGTAATTTCCATATATAACAAGAGGTTACTGTAAAATAGAATTACTGTATTATATTGTAATTACAAGGTATAACATTACTGTATAAAAAGTACAGTAAGTTATTGTTTTCATTTTACAGTACAATGTTGTAGATTCTTTTTACAGTAATGTCTTGGCATTTTACAGTGCTTTACTGGCAACGTTTTTGCCGGTAATTTACTGTAAAACCTACAGTACATCTTTTTACAGTGCATACTTCCTGGTTATTTTGGTGAAGTCCATGGCCGAACTGACCAGGCCGACCAGCAAACGCTGGCGGACCATCGCAAACACCCTGAACCCTACACCCCCACTATTCACACAAAATAATACCAACCAATAAATAAGTAACCCAACACCTTGAAAACAATATATAAGTAGAAAAAAAAAAAACATTAGAGAAACCGCTCACTCCGTAGAGACAGTATACTCCAACCCGCTCACACACTCCCACATCTACTCAGAGAGTGACACAGAGAAAGAGAGATAGAGAGATAGAGATAGAGAAAGACAGATAAATGGAGATAGAGAGAGTAATAGAGATAGAGAGATAGAAAGAGAGAGAAAGCGAAACAGAGATAGAGAGAGAAAGAGCTAGCACAGAGAGACTTAATACAGAAATCCAGTTTCCAGTGGAGGAGGAGAGATACACCATGCTGTCTTGTCAGCAGTTACCTCCGTCATGTTTATGCTAATCACCTCTGTCTGGGCCATTAGCCTCGCTTGAACCTCAAAATGTGGTGAAAATGTCCTCCTCAGCCCGATTAATTCATACATTATTTCAGTGGTTTAAATACGTATAAGGATAATTTTGACACACAAAGAGGAACACCTAGTTCACTCTCTCCTGTGATGACAGCTCTTTTCTTCTTTCCTGCTTCCTCAGTGGCTGTGTTGAAACACACGGCACATAGAGAGGGCAAACAGTGCTCTGGTCAAGTTACTTATGGCATGATGTACCTGTATCATACCACACATATTTTCCCATTGAAGACCACTCAAAGCGCTTTACAATACATGCCGCACATTCACCCATTCACACACACATTCATATACTGATGGCAGAGGCTGCCAACCATCTCATCAGGAGCGGTTAGGGGTTCAGGGGTCATGCTCAAGGACACTTCGACACGCTCTCTGGACGAACCAGGGATCGAACCAGGAACCTTCCAATTACTGGATGACCCGCTCTACCTCCTGAGCCATGCCACCCGCATAAACATGCCATCACCAAAATGTTTCATTTGTGTGTGTTTGTGTGTATGTGTGTGTCCTGCATCTTCCTTGTGTCTTGAGGTGTGTCCTTAGGCATCCCATCCTTATTTGGACTGTTTGGCTGATCAAGGAGCTGTTTGTCAACCACATTTCATAACTTTCATAAAATACAGTACGGGTATGGATCATCGATAATGCTGGAAAAATATTTCCTTCACTTAAGTTTAAAATATGTCTAAATATGTCTAAATACTGTGATAGTGTGATCCGTTCCAAATATAGTGCACCAACTTTTTGGCAAGTAAGCTCTTTGATGAACTTTGGACTGTGCAATAAGATAATTGGTCACAGTTTCACCCTTGTGTGTTTATTATTTAAGACTTCTGCCATGCTCCCACATTCTGTCAAGTGGAAGTACTTGCTAATAGCATGACCTGTCAGGGTTTTTTCCTGCATAAGAAAGTTTGAAAGTTTTCTGTTCATGTTATGAAGGCTTGGTCATAGTGATAGTTGAATAATACCTTTAGAAATGTGTCAAATAACCCAATAGTGAAGCAATAACAGCGGAATCTAGTGAATAACTGACTAGGTTAAATCAATAACGATAGTTACCTTTGTAACTCTAGTTCTATGATCACAGACGAAGCCCTCGAATGGGCTTTATTGGAACGCATGCGTGTGTGTCACAAATATACAAATAGAAATATGTTTACTAAATCTATGCAATATAGTGGAGCCAATCCTTAGTCAAGAGAATGAAGGAACATGTGGTGTATCACTACGGAGACTAATTACCATAAATCACAGAATCAGAGAACTGAACATTCCCTGTGTAGGTTGGCAGATAAAGATATAACATTCTGTGCATTGGCCAATTGCTATAAACGTCTGTTTAATATACTGTAAGAACACTGGATAAAATTGAAGAATGTAATTGAAAATTTGGAAAGTCTACATAGGCATGTTTAGAATCACTATGTAGATAAAGGCATAAAATATTTAATTCTAATAATTACAAATGTGTGTTTGAGACATTGTTAATGTAAGGGACACGATTTGTAAACAAGAAAGAAATAGAGCTCTGGTTATAAACTCAGAGACGGGAAGAGATAGTGTGATGATGCCCCTTTCTGCCCCAAAACACTCCCACAATCATAGTCTATATATACTGATCACCCCAATCGATCAGAGCTTTTAGTGCTTTTGGCTTTTTTGTACACATGTCAATATAGACAACCTGGGCAAAACGTCATCCTGATGTTCCACCATACAGTCTGATAACACAGACTGCATCACTCAAGAAGACGAGAGAGAGAGCGAGAGAACCGGACTCTGCCGAAAAACTCTGAGTGCCAGCCACGTACGACTTCTCAACAACTCGGTCCCAGTCCTGCGCATATCCAAACCTACTAGGGCTGTCACTTTTTATTGTGGGGAATGTGGGGAAAAAAGTAATATTCGAACTGTAATGACCTGTTGGAATTCAAAATGTAGGGTCTATAAGAGCAGCAGACCGTTTGAAGTAGTTTGCCTTGTGATCCAGCAGCAAAGGGTGCTCTAACAATTCACTATCAGCTTGACCTGTTGCATGCCCTGCTTGACCGGGCGTTCTCGTCGGCAGGTAATATTGTAAATAAAAAGAGAGCCGCACTTCATCCCGATCAAGTTGATAGACTTGTGTTTCTGGATAATAATATTAGGAATTAAGTCGGGCCGTTCAGCTTGCCTGTCAGTTCTATGTTTTAAATTTTGCTACATGTTTAGTTCAAAGCTATCGGAATTCTCTCCTGTTGTCTGTGATTTGACATTTTCTATTCAGGAAGGCTTTTTCATTTGAACTCTTGTTACTATTTTCTTTATGTTGTTGTGTGTTCCATGTTATTACTGTAGCACTTTGAGACTTTGAGTGTCACTATGAATGAAAAGTGCGGTACAAATGTATTTATTATTCTGATACATTAATACAGCTGCTAAAAAAAGTTAACATCCAATTGTTGGAATAATGTGATGTTAAAATAACGATGAAAATAAAGAAAAAATAAAATAATGAAATAACGTTGTCATTCATTTGACAACGTTATTTCGTTATTTTATTTTAGCGTTACTTTCGTTATTTTATCGTTTATGGGGGGGTGTCGCTGCGTTCAAATGAATTCGAAATTATTTTTGGGAAAAAGTGACCAGTGATCAGGTGACAACTTACGTCTCCATCCAACCGTATGTTGCTACCTTGTAGTTAGGAAATACAGTGCAATATATTTGGGTTGAAAATAGAGGTTACGTCTGCGATTCACGTGAGTTAATATTTCCCCTCCAAGTCTTTCTAAGTTGTATCCTGCCAATCCTGCCAAAATCACGTTTTAGTGCTATGAAATGTGTGTATGCGGAAAACTACCGTATTTACTGAAATAACCTCACAATGTCTTCAAAGTGCACATACTGTTTATGATGAATCTACACATGCAACTATAATACATTTATATGGTAATAAAAATGATTCAACTTTTTAGATACCGGTAGGTCACCTATCCTGTCTTTATATACTTAAAAATGTCGGCCTATAATTCACCCATGTGGCAGACTTTAATTAAAATAAATACCACTGAGACAAAGATACACAAACTAAAATGATAAAATGTGCATGTTCAACAAGTATATTGATCAGACATGCAACACACTATGTTCTAATATATAATAGCCCTGAGAGACGTAAATTAATTTGTCTGATGGTTCTACCATATTTACACAAGCACTGGTTTTGAACGGAATTCCCAGTTTCCTGGGAAAAAAGTTAATTATTCTCAGGATGTAAAATTTGTAAATCCACGGGAAAATATTCAACCCTAATTGAGAGTACCAACTGGTGCCTCTCAGTGAGTTCAGGCCAGTTGTGTTTTTAATGGTCTTTGATTGTGTTTTGATACTCCTGTGCTGCCATGGCGGATTGAGGGACTAACTAATCCTTCTCTAATGATGATGGTGTTTTAATGAAAGCTTAATGACACTCTGAACACTCTGGTGTACTAACTGTCACTGTATGCCAAAAACAGAGGGAGATAGGGGGGAGAGAGAGAGAGAGAGAGAGAGAGAGAGAGAGACACAGAGAAATAAAAGGAGAGCGGGAGAGGGGCAGGATGGGGAGACAAAGAGAAAGACAAATGTAATACTACTTCACTCCTGTGTGCTCTAATCCTTGGCCTGCACAGTCACTTCAGAGACTTCACTCCTAGCCTTTCACTTGGTTCATAATGACTCAGCAAACAGGCCAAATGCCACTGAACATTCAAATGAAGCAGTTGCCTCTTAATAACAACCTGGATTTGGCACTTTTATCCTTTGCTATTTAACATGGATTATCACAAATTGAGCTTTTGCCAGAGTCCATGTGCAAAAGCTGTTTTTACTGATTATGTTGGCAAGTAATAAGGGTATTTTTTCTGTTTGTTCAACAGCTGTTCAAATATAAATACACATATATTCTCACATATTGGTCACATAATTGGAGAATCAGATGCCGCACTGCAAACTAAGGTTCCATCATTTCTCCAACCCCAAACCTTTGGTGCGAGATCCTTCTGATCTGAATTTGGTTGATCATTTGTTATTAGTTTAGTTTTCATTAGACCTGAAGCAGCTTTACATTGAGTCATCTTTTCAAATCGGATACCTTTTTCATTATGGCTTCGGGATCTCTTTAAAGAAGGTGAAGAAAAACATGTTCTTCTAGAAGTTCCCACGCCCACAAAGAAGAACCGGAGGTGGGATGGAATCACATATTACATCTTCACTATGACAACCCCTGGGATATATACAGTGACATGTAGTCTATATCTGTACTGCTCTATACAGTCACATGGTGAGTATGAGCTCCATGGGGAATGATTAATCACACAGAGAGAGAGAGAGAGAGAGAGAGATGAAGAAAGAAAGAAAGAAAGAAAGAAAGAAGCACCAAGTTCCCTTAGCAGAAATTGGAGTAGTCAAGTAAAAATCATGCTCGCTCGCGCGTGCGCACACACACACACGCACACACGCACACACACACACACACGCAGACACTCGCATCTGCATGCAGAACAACCTCTTTAATGTGAACAGTCATTGATATTTTAATGACAATTGATCAGAGGGGAGGTGGATCTCCCAGGCTGTGAATGTAATGTGTAATTGACTGTGAAGCATGGTGTTAGAGAGAGAGAGACTCAGCTCTTGCATTGCTGGTTGCGTCTATTTACGACCACCCACACAAATTGCCAAAAAAAAACAACTTTATAACAAAATAGGTAAATAGCGTGAACAAAATCTGAGCTTCCAAACAATCAGAGCATACAAGTCAAAACCATGAAAGCCATGGTACGCAACCTGGGCATCATCCTGGACCCAACCCTTTCATTTGTGCCCCATGTTAAATCTGTTGGTAAAATCTCCTACTTTCACCTCCGCTGCATCGCCAAAATCCGTCACTGCCTCTCTCAGCCTGCTGCTGAAACTGTCTTTCACGCTCTCATCTCCAACTGCCTTGACTACTGCAACTCCATCCTGACTGGCATCACCTCCCACTCCCTCCATAAACTGCAGATGGTTCAGAACTCTGCTGCCCGCCTTCTGACACACACCCGGTCCCGTGAACACATCACTCCTGTCCTCCAAACCCTCCACTGGCTCCCCATCAAACAACGCAATATCTTCAAAATACTCCTCCTCACCTACAAAGCTCTTCATCACCTGGCCCCCCCCTACCTGTCTGACCTCCTCATCCCTCACCGCCCCTCCCGAACCCTCCGCTCCTCCTCCACTCTCACCCTGACTGTACCTCCCTCCCGACTAAAGACTTTCGGTGACAGAGCCTTCTCCAGATCAGCCCCCCGACTATGGAACTCACTTCCCCTAACTGTCCGTGACTCTCCCTCTCTTCCCACATTCAAATCCTGTCTCAAAACCCACCTGTTCTCCCAAGCCTTTGACCTTCCCTACCCCTAACCACCTCTGCCCCTCCTCACCCCCTTAAACCCCCCTGACCCTTCTTTCTATGTCATGTTATCTGTATGTTATCTATATGTTACTTGT
>OMKK01087077.1:0-17626 GCA_900302305.1 Polymixia japonica
TATATAGAGAGAGAGAGAGAGAGAGAGAGTTCTATATCTATACAAAGCACAAAGACCCCAGCATGTGAAAATTGTTTTCCCATTTTAGACACAGATCAGATGCCATGTAAAATCAATTATTTTATTTATTTGGAAATTGAAATGCTGTATTTGCCCAATTACTAATGACTTATATTGAATGGTGGGATCACACATTATAACCTACGCACCTCCTTAGTTACCACTACTGCTAACCACCCCACCAGCTGGAAATACCTTGATGTTATTGTTGAGCAAATGCTGAGGATGTACAAGATCATGGACCAACAACTATAGCTGTCCGAGCATGTGTACAACATGGATATCCCACTTGGTGAGTTTGTTAGTAAGCACTATCACAACACCATCAAACTGCAAAATGCCAGGTTTTATCACATATTGTCACATCACAAGAGCAAATGAAATGTCTCAGTTTGCAATTAGACATTCACTATTTAATTCCAGGCAGTATTGTGAGATATACCATCATATCTAACAGAGAGCATAAAATAAGGATTCATCACTCTGCAGCACTAGCCGTACAGCTGGATGAAGGATTTCTTTCACATACAAAAGTACGGTCTGAAATACAAGGCACAGGGAATTGATGCCATAGTGCAGAATAGTAGGAAGCCCAGCGACTGAAAGACTTAACAGGGCAGCCATGCATCTCCCTTACTGTCTTGAGTCAGAAATATGTCCATATCTGAAGACCTACCAAACTATGGCAGACACTGTGCTGTCATGCCGTGTGACAGAGCCGTTTGGTTGGTACGCTAAGCAACAGAGCAGAAGATGCATTCAGTGACCAGTTTATTAGGTATACCACTCCATTCACAGAACTTCCTCCTACAGATAGTTAATGATTGAGGTTGAGGGACAATGGCCAAATGTCAGGCAAACAAAAATCTGTCAAATAACAGATGGCAACACGGATGAAACCTTGACACCTTGAACAGAATGCAGGCTGCTCTTGACCCTGTACTACATCAGTGTGACTAACAATGTACCTAATAAACTGGCCAGTGAGTGTAAATGTCTGCTATGACTAATAGCTTACTAACCTCAAGGAGAAACAATCATCTCCAAGGCAGGCCCGACTGTAGATAGTCAGGGAGAGAGAGAGAATCCAAAGGGAGAATTCAAATCAAAGGATAATATCAACTGGTTGTGCTACACGAGCATCTATGCCTGGCAATACTGTAACACACCTAGGAAATGCTTGCCGTTCCATAAGGGAACCACAATTGTCAGTTGCAAAAGGTAGTATCAGATAAACATCAATGTACCAACCAACTTATACCCCCTTATTGATTCAAGTAAAGGAACTCATAACTACCGGAATCTATACAATTTGCAACGAGACGTCCGGTGACTCAAAGTTTCCCTTCCCAGAAGAGATGGCAAAGAATTCAAGGCAAAAGTTATCAAGCAGTAACATAAGACACTTATAACGTGTGGCAATCCAATAGCCGTGCAAAGAGTTTTCAGTCAGTTCTATCAAGTAGAGATATTTGACATTAACTTTTATATGGGTCCCAGAAACTAAGCAGTATGAGGTATTGATGAATGAAGAGTTGATATCTTATGAAGGCAGATGTGGTCTGTTGTTTCCAAAGAATGTTGTCAAGTTCAGAGGAATGTCTGACAAAGAGAGAACACTTCTGTCCCCCAAAAAGAAAGATTTTGGGTTGTGGTGATCCAGGGACATCTGACCCCTGCGTTGTAGTGCACGTATTCTTCCCTTCCAGCATTACTGACCACCGTTGTAGGCATAGTCTGCCTTGTTGTGCATGACTAGTTTGTTGTCCACAAAGTAGAAACTGTCTGATCTGGTCTCGTATGGGTGCTCAACCATTAGGTGAACTGGATGCAGGGAGAGAGAGAGAGAAAGAAAGAAAGAAAGAAAGAAAGAAAGAAAGAAAGAAAGAAAGAAAGAAAGAAAGAAAGAAAGAAAGAAAGAATTAGGGCCAACACATTCATGTCAAGGGTAGAACATTACTGGCGGACAAAAGCAGACTAGCACTCACTGAGGTCCTCTGGGAGCTGCGGAAACTCATAAATGTGCTCACACGTGTTGCGGCTGTTTGGAATGCAGAAGCCGAAGTCAAAGTCAAAGTTCTTGAGAAGCCGTCCCTGAAAATAATGCCTCTCAATCATACGAAAGCTGTTAATAGGCCGGTCCCCCACTGTGAACTCCACACTGAGGTTTTGCATGAGATAGAAAAAAAGAAAAGAAAAAGTAAATTAAAGTTTCATACAAAGAGACGACCAGGTGACTGAAAGACACAAAAGGAAGCTGACTGTGTTATTCTCATACACTTTTATGAAGTGGTTTAACAGTTTTACTGTTCAAACAGTTTACTTACGTTGCACCAACAGTACGCAGTTTTAGGAAAGCTGGTGTAAACTGATATCGAACAAAACGTCCAGCACTGATGTCCACATCTCCACTCTCTTCTTCATGCTCTTCAGGACCTTATACAGAAAACATTTCAAAAGTGCTGGCATCCAATTTTGAAACAGGGCAAACCAAAAAGCAATATAATTGCAATGTGTGAGTAATTTTGTAGGTAGAATAAAATATTGTATTTGTATATGATGATGGCTATTTAAGGATAAAACTGCGGCCATAATATTTTAAATGAATGTATTAATTCAAATATTTTTCCATAAGACATTGTAAAAGGACTTAGATCAGGTCAGTAGATTGATCTGTTACAGTTGTGTTAAACAAAATCAGTGCAAATTAAAATCAGCAAAATCAAAACACTTCAATCACACAGGGTACCCAAATACGTACCTATTTTACAGTAAAAAGGCAGTAAAATCAGCAGAATGCTAAATTCCACTGTTGGGAGTTTTTTTTTTTATCATAATGAATATTCCTCCAGATGAAAGTAAACTCAGATAGAGCAACAAGGAGGTCACTCAATAGTTATACACAGCACACCGCTAAGGAAGACCGAGGTTGATAGGATGATATTATCATGCCATCATACCAGCAACATATAACTCACTGTAGTTTCAGTGTCTATATCTGTAGAATGTCACAGACTCAACACTTTCTGTATCCGTTCTGTCTAAACTAAATCTAAACTAAATGTATAATGACGTGAAAGATTATATTATTGATGGCCATTATCAAAGGTAAACTCAAGATAGATAGATAGATAGATAGATAGATAGATAGATAGATAGATAGATAGATAGATAGATATGCTGGCAGTATAGATAGATAGATATGCTGGCAGTAGCAGCGCTGTCCGTGTGGACGCCACACGCGTGCGAGACGCAGGGGTTCAGCGAGGTAACCGTCAGGTAACGTCAGGCTGCGTGTAGCCGTCAGGTAACGTCAGGCTGCCTGTCCCGGATGTGTCACCGGAACAGTAGCTAACCCCTGGCTAAAGCTTATTTTGACTTTCGGAGCGGCAATAATTTATCACGATTACTTACCGCAGTTGGGAGGCTTGGCAATCTCAAACAACACCGTCCCCGTTTCGAGGTCTCTGATTTTGAAACGCGTAAAATCGATGTTGTAGACGTTGTCTTCGGGTTTACAAAGGTAATCTGGAATAGAGAATGACAGCGGGTGTTTAACGACATACCAAACAAAGCTGCGCTCGACTATTATTATTATTTCATTTGATTTCAACGACAGTGGTGAAGATAGCAAGCTACGTGCCCTCGGTAACAGCACGGAGACCCAGGACGTTGTCCGGTGAAATATCTTTCCCCAGCGCCCTGAGTTCATCCTCTGTGACTAGCGGCCACTTATCCGTTTGATTGCGTCGCGATATTAGTTTCTTTAGCATTCCGCCGCCAGACTTTCGATCCCTGGAAGTCGTAGCCGGGCCGATGTCCGCGTCCGTCTGTCGTTTGTTTCTAGAGCCGTTCATATCGCCGACTGTAGTAAACTAATGTTGAAAAGTTGTTATGCTTGTTTATCTGGGGACAATCTGTGTGAAACTGCGGGGTGTAATTTCAAGATGGCGTACAATGTGTATGATGGACACAAAAGGTCATTTGTGATTGGCTGTAAACGCTGGTGGTCGTCATAGTTACCGAATGAGTACATTTGGTTTGGAGTCTAGGGGACCCGAATGTTGAACAGTTGGGCGGGGTTGTTGTTTTAGTTTATTGTTCTCCAGTGTGTTATATGTGGTTCCTTGGCAATGCAATGCAGGGATTTCTGCCACAAGCTCATTAGGCCTACCCGGTCAAACCAACCACCAATAATTTAATTTTGTGGTTTGAGGTGAGGTGGTTAAAATGTAGTTAAATGTTAATTGTTTCAATGGCACCGTGCTGTAGAAATAGTTTGTGCATGCGTTGAGTGAGGTAAATTGTGACGTGTGGTCTTGATGTTTTGCATTTTACGATAGGTCTGTCTTTCATTGACCAAATGCTTCCCGGAGGAGTACGAGTCCACGAAGGACATAGAAGGAGGTTCTACGACTCTCCAGCAAAATAGTATCGTTTCACTGGGTCCGCACTATTTGCAACACCGGCGGACTCCTCGGTGAACGGCGTGGGCGGAGTCAGAACACCATTTTAAAAACCGTTTTCCATCGAGGTCGAGGAAAAGTGGTTAGTACAAGATATAGGACGTAATTTTCTGACTATTCGACCACATCCCGGATCTGCAAACTGCAAAATGAATGGATCCCAGGTTAGACCATACACACTCAGTAGTCACTAACCACTACCCCCTAACGTCGGATTATCACGCACTGCTTCACGTCTCCGGCGTGCGGCGCTAATGCAATATAGAACGGCGTTTGTTGCCGGAAATGTACACGGAAGAAGAAATAAGCAGCGATGGTACGGCTCAAGTCAAGGTAAACGCACTTCGTATACACGTTGACCACGCTAATTGTGTGTTCGGCTTTCTGTTTTGACGGTCTTCCGTGTGTCGGCAGGTATTTACTGTGCGAAATTAACGCGAAAGCTCCGCGCAACCTGTTACGGCTGGATGACCGATCGATCAACGCGGCGGTGAGAGAAGCGGTGGCGAACGCACACGGCGACTACGGAGCGTCACGATGCGGAATAGGATTTACGGGTAAAACCCCGATTCTTAAAAAATGTAACTCACCCTGACAGTAAGGGATGAATAATTGCTCGTCTTCATTGTCACTTTAAAATGTATAATATTCTCTCTCTCTCATACGACCGTACTTTTTGGATGCTCTAGTGTGGACTCAGTTGCTTCTGTGTTTTGTTTCTTCTCAGTGAAATATCTGAACGCCCACACTGGAATAGTGTTTCTGCGCTTCCCCAAAAGTTGTTACAGACTCATCTGGTCAGCGTTGCCTTTCATTACCGTTATTGAAAATCGAGGGCTTAACGTGTATTGCTCTCTGAACTGTTTGCATGTGGGAGGTAAGATAAACACCATCTACATAGAGTTATAAGACTTCTTTATCATGTCACTTATTTTAAGGAGCATGTATCCAGATTCAACTATGTAGAATCTTTTCCGAAAAGTAGTTTTATTGACTCACACTAGCATTACTGTCAAATGCTAAGCCTTGCTAGTTATTGCAACCAAAGAAATGGTGCTTGAGATTTTTGATTTGATGAAAAGAGCCCATTTTCAAGATAAACCATACACTTTCTTTTAAAAGAAAAACCCGAATTGAATATGGTGCAATTATCTGTCACTTTCCCCAGGAACAATCAGAACATGTCAGAAGTTTCTGGTGCGATACAACACCCAGCAGCTCCATCGAATGCTCCCTAAATGTAAAAGCGAAAGTAAGGAATGAACCTGTAACCATACTCCATAACATTCTAAATACACCTAGTAGTCCGTTTATTTATTGGGTCTTTTTTTGTTATTGTTCAGTGCCTGTCATATAACAGACATAATCTGTTGGCATGTAAAATTGAATGGTGCTTTGGTTCCTCCCGTTTGCAGAAGAAAAAGGACAAGTTCGTGAAGCAATACTAAGCTGCTCCATCAATCCGACTAAGGGAGGGAGAGGAGGTTTTGAAGATGAAGTGGACAGTGGAGAAGAGGAGGAAGAATAAATGTATTTTTTTCTTGCTGTGATTGTGTGTGTGTGTTTGAGGTGGGGGTTAAGGGAGTGCACCTTTGTCACATTATATAATGGATTCACAAAACGAAACATACATAGAAATTGAATTAGTCCAATTTAATCTGTGGGGGTATGGTTCAGTGTATATGCCGAGTGCATTCACAACTGAAGAAAAATGGGAATAAAGAATACGAATAAGAATATTTGTTGGGGATAGGGACACATCATTTTAAGTGGGACTTGTTTAGGTTAAGTGGGGGGTGGCCTAGTGGATGAACTGTAACGGAATGAACTGTGTGTCCTAAAAGAATACACTTTAACCCATACCTGCTCACTCATTGACAGTTGCTCTGGATAAGAGCACCGGCCAAATGCCTAAAATGTAATTATGTGACCTGACTAACCATTATAATACTTTAGTTGTAGGTTATTTCTGATTTACTTTGTGTATATACAGTATTTTGTGCTGTACAGTTTTCTATAATTAAAGACCTGTTTTTAAAGATGGCATCAGATAGGAATTTCTGATCACATAGAAAATTACTGATGTGCACAGTTATTTCAGTCACATTGGTGGACAACATCATTAGTATTAATCAACACTTTTTCTCAGTCAGCACCATCCTCACTTAAAACAGGGCAAAGTATCTAAAACAATCTTACTTAAAATGCCCCTCTTTCTCCCCAGCAATTTAGTGTTAAATAAAATGGTGGGTAAGCTATGATCTCAGGTCAGTTATCATAAGGCACCAAATACACAAAAACACTGGTATTTTCAGGAAAGCATTGACTTGTGCTTTTATAATTTACCTCAGTTTGATACTAGCTATGATACTATACTATTAATTTATGTCATGAACGTGACTATTATGGAAATAAAAAGGTGGAGTAGTTGAGGTAAGGTGGGTTAACCCTCCACTACATCCCTACCCTCTGGCACTGAATTTAAACGGCACAATCACCTTCACCACCACACTTTATAATGTTCTAATTATGTATTGTGCTATTAAAACTTCATTATTGGTGCATGACAATCATTCAGTTATTTAAAGGCATTCAGTTATTTGTATGAGTCTATACATTGTTTTTTAGGAAAATCCTACTCATTCTGCCTTTAAAGAAAACTTTCAGAAAACAAGACCACTAATAATAATAATAAATGGTTCACAAAATAGCTTTCTTACCCTTGGAGCAACAACAGCTTGTGTAGAGCACAGGCATCCTGAGGACTGATGTAGTGAAGTAGAGATGCTGCAGTTCCCTTTGGTCGTGTCTCTCTGCCCATCTCTCTTTCTCTGTGTTTTTCGTCTGCTTTATATAGGTATCGGCAGTACTTTCTGGTACATTCAGGTTAGGAAGTAGGGGCCTGTAAAGGCAAAAGACAAAGAACATATATATTTCTTTGCCAGTTATTGCAAAATGTCATCATGGTACATTGCCCACAGGAGATGGATATTACATAACTAAAGTATATTGTTAATAATAATAATGCATTTATTTTATATAGCGCCTTTCTGAGTACCCAAGGTCGCTTTACATACACATACACACACATACATACACACAGAGTGACACACAGTGAGGCAATCTGAGTCCTGGGACTCAGATTTGAGAAGCGGCTCTTAATTCAGGCCAGCGTCCTGCCATGATCCGGACACCACGTCGACATTAATCCATCCATCCAGACACACAGACACATACATTCATACCTAACCTGCATGTCTTTTTGGACGGTTGTTAGTTTTGTACCTTTATTTATGTATCCTGGGAAGGTTTGCTGAGCAGACATGTTTTTTTTTCTTGTTCACGTCCCTCGCCCAGATTTCCCCATGTGGGATTCAAACTCGCAACCCTCCAGTCATAAGCCCACATACCTAACCAATGGACGACTTCAATTCTTGCTTTGTATTATGCAACACACGGCTTCAGGAGATTATGGGAAATTACATAACTGATTTTTAAACAATTCATCATCAATCATCACTGCCATGGCCTGACATAGTACATACTGACACACAGTTCAGGTACAGTACAACGGCCTCACATGCAGTGCAAGGGGACAATACAGGACATACAATGTACAGTGGACTATGTGTATCACTGCATATACATAGATTCAGCCTTCAATCACCGGAATTAAAGACCCACTCCAGTTGTTCATTCGGCTGTTTTCTTTTGTTTTTAAAAAAACAAAACAATTGCAGAACGGAATTTGAATTTATTTGAACCAAGTGGTTCAGTGTTGAGAATGAAGGTGGATCTGACTGACCCTGCAACTGGTCATCAGCTACATCAGCAGGTGTGTGTGTGTGTGAGAGAGAGAGAGGACTCTTTACATTTATCTTAACATTAATAAGCCGTAGAGGCCTGCAGGTTGAATATAATGGCCTAATTAGACAGTATCAATAGTGACACATTCTTATTTATTTTAACATCAAATTAACCCAGGAGCCAAATCAGGTAAACTGGGTCTCATTAAAACATAGTGTCCTCATGTCTGCACCCTCCAGAAAAAGAGCCCCCATGGTCAAAAAACTACTGATTCAGTGTTATAAGTCTGTCACCCAGTGGACATGTTGTACTACTACTACTACTACACCTGCAATAAATCTGTCTAGTCCTGCTGGCTCCTTTCTGGCAATATCTTAGAAAGCCAATGGCCAATTCAGCAGTCAAGCCAACTCAATGTGTCAAACTGTGCTAAATTGTGCTACACTGGACCTTAGTCAGTGTTATCTCACTGTGGGTTGGCGGTCTGCTGGGAAATGGAGTCTAGCTTGTTATTGACCTCGTCTTCAACATCCTCATGGGACCATCTTAAGGAACGAAGGCCAAGGCAACATTGATGACAGAGACAACCAGGCCACCTATTCCAGGTGCCATACTGGCAAAGCTTACAATGCCTTTCAGCATCCCTTACGTCAATTTTCCCAAGGACATCTTTGACGACAGTCAGCAAGACAGTTTCTATTTGCAAGGATGCTGCTACTTTCTCCCTTTCTCCCTTGTTAGGGATGCACAGCAATTGGAATAGGGGCGTATTTGCAGTGCTCCCCTTAAAAGGTGTGCTTAATTCAAATATCAGTATTCATCAGTATTTTTAATTCTTTATTGAGACAGTGGGAAACATAGGAGAGAAAGAGCTGATGGGATTCAATTCCAGGCCAGCAGGGGGCGCACATGGCCTTATCTCGGGCCACTTTTTTTTAATCTTTATGAATAATCTCAGTGGAAAGACTCGACGTATGCTGTTAATAAAATCAGCAAACTAAGTAAGAGTTTTAAAAAACAATCTCAACATGTTGGGGGCACGTCTATTCCAAGCACTGTCATTGCTACTACATTTCCCACAAACCCCAGCTGGGCGTCTTGACGAAACACTCTGCACACAGTTGAAGATCCATCCGGGTCTCTCGGGTTCCTGACTGGCGACCCGTCGCCATTAGTGCAAGCTCGTTTTACCGGACATATTTTTCTTAAATTCTCTAAATCCAACTCGTTTTCCTGCGTTTGGAAAACGTCCAGCGCCTTAACCCGGGCATTGCGTTCTCCACATCGAGAAAAAAGCGTCATTTCTTGGGGTCTTGGCCCCGCGTAGCGAAGCCTTCGTCCCCCTCCTTCCAACCCAGCCTCCATTAACTTGAGACGCCGAAAATTGTGTCTCTTTATTTTTCTCGCCTTGTTTTGTTTTTGTCAAAGATGTCGCCGTGATGGGGTCTCCGCGTTTGACAGAAATGAACCGGGGCCTTCGTAGCCTGACCCGCACTTATCGCAGCCCGCTTTCATCCCCCGTTTTATTATTTGATGCTAGAGAGCTCAGACGCTCTCAGCCCGGAGCCCGGCCTCAAAACCTGTCGCTGCAAGGAGACAAACATGGAGAAGAATTCCAACAACAGCAACACCAACAACAGCAAGGCCCCGCCTCGGTCCAGCTCTACCGGCCCGGCGCCTGGCGAATCTAAACCAAAAACAGGTGAAGACGTGTTTATATGTAGGAAAAAATACAGCACGACGGTGTGAAACACGATGCTGTCAGCACACTTTTTTTCGCCCCGTGTGTGTGTGTGTGTGTGTGGGGCCCACTCGGGCCTAGCAGTACCGCAGGGTTTGTTTACATGATATGGATGACGTTGCTGTCAAAGCACTTGGGCCCCTCGTATGGATCTATAGTATTTTCTCTCGCAGCACATTGGATGGATGTTAGCTCTCATCCACAAAACTGTCCCGTCAAGGCATACGCAATTAACGCGTGGTTCGGTCTAATATGGTCTCATTAATATGCACTGCCATTAGTGCAGTGGCAATTTAAGTGTTTTTTTACTGAGTTAAAAAAAACATGATTTTTCAGATTTCGTCATCTCAATAATTGTATACATACCAATGTGATTTAAATTTTTGATTAGACCACTCTTTGAATATTTGGGGAGCTGTGGTACGTTTGTGCACAATAACACAGATGCTATGAGTACACTGCGCTTGTGTTAAAGACCCAGTACAACCCACCTTCATTCAGTCTTGGGTTCTAAACATCAGTCAAGCCTTAATTTCACCAAGACCAACACCAGAAGATAGACAAATCATTTGACTACGATACATAGGATCAAATTTATACATGTAGTCCTACCACTTTGTTGATTCATCAGCAGTAGACTACTACAGCAAGAACATTACCACCACTAAAAGAAAATGTGGGACAAACATAGGACCAGTGATTTCTGTTTTCTTTAATAACACAATCAAATATATGTTTAGTTTAGTTTAGTTTATTAGTTTAGTTGACAGGGACCATGTACAGAACCGGTTTTATACCAGAGTTAGCTAGATAGCTAATTTACATCTGTGGTCCCTGGGCAGGGAGTTAAAAGGACAATAAAACACATACTAAACATTACATACAATATCAGCAACAAGACAACAATAGCAACAACTACATTACAGAGTAAACATCATACAAAACTCATAATAAATTTGGTGTTTTATGTACAAAGATCAATGATCGCATGATTGATTCTTTCAGCCATGTCTTCAGAGACATTTTAAAACTGTTAATAGTTTCACAGTTTCTAATATGGAGTGGGAGTGAGTTCCATTTTCCAGTTGCTTGGAATGATGGTAACCTGCTGTACAATCAAAACTGGAACAGCAACCAAAGTTTGTTCTAACCTACTGTACACTGCTTCTATAACTTTATAAAACATATTTTCAACATATTTTTACATAATTCAGCTAATGTTTTGTTCCTGTCTTTTTAGATGGTAAGAATAATGGAGGCTCCAAGCGCTACAGTCGGAAGCGTGAGCCCTCCTTTCCTAAAAGTGACAGCTTCCCCGGCCCTCGTCGCACCAATTCACAGAAAAGCAAGAATTTTGACAAGAGACCCCCCCAGAGAGGTGGAGGACGACAGTATGGAGTTACAGGCGGAGGACGACGTGAGGAGGTGAGCAGTCATAAGGGATCACCTCTGTCTCACCGCAGCCCTTATTTCCCTGTTGTTAAAAATAATGACGTAGTGACAGTAATGTAGAGCATCGTATGTCACACCGTCATTATGTTTGAAGTCGAGTAGAGACAAGTTATCAGTTTTGGACCGGTCACATTATAATTGATACATCTTTATCCTCTTCCTGCCTCTACAGGTAGCAGAGACGCGCCGGGCCGAGTTTAGCCCGGCTCAATTTGCTGGACCCAAAAAAATAAGCTTGAACCACCTGCTCAACTTCACCTTTGAACCCCGTGGGGGCAATGGTGCTGTCGGCGATGGAGGCCATTCCTGCTGGGGCCGCCGCAACAAGTGGGGCCACAAGCACAAGCCCTTCAACAAGGAGCTTTTCCTGCAGGCCAAGTGAGCACTCCTCAACACAGTGTTTATTGACCAGCTTACTGTATGTTTTACATTGCATAAATGTACTGCACCCTCATATATTGGCACAATATCGTATGTTTGGTTTTATTCACAGTCCAGTTTGCTAGGATAGAAAAGCTCCTATACAAACAGGACCACAACTGCTCAATAATCCACTGGAAAACCAAAGGGGGCTGTTACTGTACCATACACATAGTTTGGCCAGTCCTGGTACAGGATGGTACTTGTGCAATGGAAAAAGTATTATAGGAATATATTGTATATAAGAAAGATTATAGGAAATAATTCTTCAGAATGTTTAAAAAATATTTTTTCTGTTTCAGTTGCCAGTTTGTGGTGACTGATGACCAGGACTACAAGGCTCACTTCACTGACCCAGACACCCTGGTTAACTGGGACTGTGTGCAGCAAGTGGTGAGTGCCCGCCACATGTTCCAAGTACACCTTCTTTCCCTCCAGTACCAAGATTTCTTCTTTTTTTCTTTTTTTTTTAAATGACAGCGTTTAGATATTGGTCCACTAATGACAATCTATCTCGGTTCATCTTTAGCGCATCTACAGCCACGAGGTGCCCTCTTGCCCCATCTGCCTCTACCCTCCGGTGGTGGCCCACATCACCCGATGTGGACACATCTTCTGCTGGCCATGCATGCTACACTACCTGTCGCTCAGCGACAAGAGCTGGTCCAAGTGTCCCATATGCTACGAGGCTGTGCAGACTGCAGACCTGAAAAGGTAAGTGAGAAATAATTGGACCACTGCTGGAATTGCCCTTCTTCCAAATTAAGTTTCACAGGTTAACTCAGAAGTACTCTTCTTTTTTGTGAGTAAACAACAAGTAAGACGGAAAAAAACAAGGATAACAATAAGGGCTTCACAGAGAGGCAATTTGGTTCATTGTGGTTCTATTGTGTTTCTGTGACATGAGTCTCTTGTAACAGCTGATGTTTCTTGTTGCAGTGTGGTTGCTATGGAGACCAGGCAATATGCAGTTGGTGATCTCATCACCATGCGCCTGATGCGGAGGGAGAAAGGGGCTCTGGTAGCCATGCCAAGCTCTCAGTGGGTGAAGGTGGAGGAACCCGTTCGCTTTGGAGGTAAAATAAAGCAATGTCTTGAATATGAAGGAGATGGACATTTCTTGTCTGTCCTGTTGTAATTGCATAGATTTTATGAGACTTGCAGGTGAATACCAGCATCCAAATATGATATTCCAATGACCCAGGATAATTTAGTCTATATTTGAGAACATTTGCCATTGTCACACATATCCAGAAAAAATGGGGAATGCCTTTAATTTAACCCTCCCAGCAAGGTTTAATCTAAACCTTTAATCTGTGGTTTCCTCCACATATACAACTCTAAGTTCTGATTTATGGCTTTTTGAAATACTTGTCCGCATTCACAAACATCGACTGAGCTGCCCTAGCCCACAGAAATACCACTGGGGAAATGCCACTCAATTTGGGAATGCACACATTATCTTTCTTGCTGAGACTATCTCAGTCAGCATTTGTGAACATGAACAGCTCTCTTCTAAGGCAAGGAACCACAGAAGACAAACTCTGAACTGAGGTGTCATTAAGAATGGGAGACTGCTAATTGGTGTAACATTACACATGGGGTAGGACAAACACATGACCTGGAAAATGCTTTTGTGAATATTGGAATCCAGGTGTAACTCCCCTTTTACCCATGTTTTATAGACACGTGTCTCAGCCAGTACTCCAAGCTGCTGCTGGCTTCACCAGCACAGGTGCTGAGCCTGGTGGAGGAGGAGAAGGCCGCCCTGCAAACTCAGCTCAGCCAGGAGGAGGATGTCCAGTCCTGTTTCATCCAGAGCGCCCTGTGCCACTTGCAGGTAACTAAAACTACATACCTGTACTGCTGCACATGCCATCCAATGAACAAGATATTTGGATTGTAATTTAGAAAAAAAAAACACAATATATAATTTATTATATATAATAATATAATATTTTGTCTCCTCTTTTTGTCAATGAAAATAAAGAGATTTTGGTAAAGTTTTTATTTTTTAAAGTACATTTTAGTCTTTTTTTTGTCAACAATATTGCATGTTGATATAGTCACAGTTGGTGTTTAATGACGCCAGTGCCGTCTTGTCATCGTCTTGTCTTAGTCATGGAAAAAAAAAAAGGTTGTTGACGAACATATTTAGTCATAGTTTTCATTAATGAAATTAACACTACGCTGCACAGAGGATTGTGTGTCAGAGTAGCCAGTAAAGCATGCTGGCTTGCATACTGCAAAATGCAGCTGGGTAGTATGGGTATTGGTCTAGTCTTTGGTTGGAAGGAAAACCTGCATACTCTCGGCCCTCCATGGCATAGAATGTCACGCTAACGCTCTTTGTCCCATTCATTTGCTAGTCATACTTCATACATGCACAAGTTACTCTTAACAGGTTTCATCCCCAGAATTTCAACTTCTTTCACTGTTTCACACCTAGAGAAATACTGATTGAGGCCCACTCTGTCACGGAATGTAATTATACCCAACTATTGGCTCGTCATCCAATCCCCCATGTCCGTCTTTGTGGTTTAGGAGAGAGAGGAAGCCCTGTTGAAGCAACAGAAGGCGAGTGCTGGGGACAGCCTGGACTTGTCCTCTTTTACTCTGGAAGAACCTGCCTCCCCTATGGAGGAAGTGGTGACCACCATCAGTAACTCTAAGGTGAGTCTGTAACCCATCTGTCACACACATCCTGTTTTCTGAACCTGACAGTATTCAGGATTTCAGTTTTGTTTTTTTGGATATAGATCCCCCTATTCAATTCTAATGAGAGGTTGTGTTTTTTTGTCGTATTTTTCTGTATTTTGGTGTTCTGAATCATAACCCTGATTATTAAGAGGCACTCTACTTTCTTTCCTTCCTAGCCTGTGCTGCAGTACTCTTCAGCATTTGATGACGAGGTGGCGGAGCTCCCAGAGGAGGCCTCTGGAGAGCAGCCAGAATTCCCTGGAGGTGTCCTGGAAAGTGTGCTAGAGGAGCCTCCGGAGGCCGTCGCCGAAGCAGCCCCGGAGCCCCAGCCTGCTGAGGAGAACCCTCCTAGCCAGGCAGAACAAGGCCGTCCCCCAGCCAATGTGGAGCACGGACCCTATTACTATTTCTACCAAGGTAGGAAATCCACTGGAAGTCCTACTATCATCTAGTGCAAAAATCCCACGGCTGTCTGAAAATCATGAAAAAAAGTTCATTTTTAAATTGTTTTCAAGTTATGAAAAGGTTGTGGGGAGATATCAACAATGTGGTTTTCAAAATACCAGACATTTGTTGATAATCTTATTTTTAAAGGAGCTGTATACGACATTCAGCCACTAGATGTCGCACTAGCACACCAGCATCTCAGACCAAAACAAATGGGCGCATTGGCCATATTGACACACACAAACTAACATGTACACGCAGCCGGGCCAGCTACCAAAACAAAGAGCAGAGAAGCTCAGGTTACAACATGCACAGAGGGAGTGTGACTTCATTCTCTGCTCAGGACGCCATTACTCCACGATATCTTTACATGGCAAATAGTTGTTTGCTGCTATATTAATGTTCAAAATATCGTATATAGTACCTTTAACCAGCTAAGAGTCAAGCTATGTCTATGTCAAGCTTGGCTGCTGGGAGGATGAAGGAATAGCAGAGATGCCAACTACTATGCTTTTGTGTGATTTTCAATTCATGTACCAACTATGCTACTGCAAATTACACTGTAATTCCTACACTTTCTGCGGTTTAAATGTTTTTCCCAAGGGAGTGAAACTTCAGGTTAGCTCTTTTGTGATGTTTATGATGGGCTACTGTTTGGTCAGTCTCAACAGATAGAAATAATCACAGTGGCAGATAATGTGCATGTTAAAAAGTGCGCACAACAATTGTTGGGGATGGCAGCTGCAATCCTGTGAATACAAAACCAGAAAACAAAGAGTGGTGCAGGGCAGAGTAACCTGGAGAGCGCTTCTAACTCCAGTCTGTTTGCATGTTTGTTCCATTAAACCAATGAAAACACAGGAGGTTGGAGGAGAGGGGGGATTGTCACGGCATTGTCATCTGACAAAAATGCTTTTAGGGGATGGAAATTCAGTAAACATTTCACCTGAAAGGGGAAGAACATTGATGTGCGGTGCAAATTATAGGGGTGGGAATCTCTGACTAGGGATGGGAGGATATAAAATTTTATCTTTTATCACGATAAAAACCTAATTTTATCATGGTGAATTTCCGTTATGGGGATAATCGTGAATATCCTCACATGAGCATGAACATCCTCACGAGTGTAGCTGTATAGCTCACTAACATACAGTTCTATTGATTTCCTGATTTATTTTGAATTGCCATTTACCACAAGGGGGAGACTGCATCTTTCCAAATACAAATTATCACCATGGCTGAAGGCTTAGCATGCCCATTGTATCCCTGTTGTTTATCTAAATGTTCATTACGATATGATACTGTGAACGTTAGTTAACGTTTTGGTCACTAGTGAATTTGTGAAGATGAGGCAAATGAGCTATTTAGCTACATAGCTAACGTTAGCTGCTAATCTTAACTATGTAGCTAAATAGCTCATTTGCTTCATCTTTTACCTCTGGTTGGATGTAATGTTATAACGTTAGCACTGTGCGATGCACTGCAGTCCCGATGCAGTAAGTTTCCAATCTATTATATACTTGGGCTGGGTATTGGACCTCACAATACAATACATATCACAATACATAGGTCAAAATACTGCAATACTCTACAGAATTTACTGAAAATGTATAAATGGAGCTGAAAATACAACCTGCCTACCACCTGGGAAGACTGATATGTAACCTACCGCTACAGCGACACCTGCAGGGGCAGAGGTGGTGTAGCAACACATGTAGATGTGATGTTAGAGATGGATAGAAGGTCACTCATGCAAGAGTTTTATTGCTGCTTGTGCTTTTCAGTGCGTGGGAGTAAGAAAAAGGTTCAGTAAACTTGAAAGGAGATTAACCACCATGAACCATAATTATTATGTGCTTAGTATTATCCTGGCTGTTCGCCATTGTAATGGTTTCTCTAAAGTGGAAAATAAATATGCACATCGAAGCTAAACGGAGTTCTCTATCATTCTTGTAGCCCAGCTAATAGTAGCAACAAGTGTGGTTATACTGACGTCTGAACGTGTGGATATTACTTTTTTTTAAGATCATTACACTTTCTCAACATGACGTTGGCATCTCTGGAATAGTAACACAACACAACTTCCTGATTACCAGTCCAAAGTAGTCCGAAGTCCAAAGTAATGACTTTAGATAGGCCACTTAAATCAGCTATTCAACAGAAAACCACTTAATTGCTGGCAAATATTGGGGATGGAAACAAATGCTATATGTCATGGAATAGCCCTAGAATTGGATCAGGAAAAGAACCCTGCTAGTCTTTGGTCTGATTCATTCATTCAAAGATTCATCCGTCTTTTCCTTCCTTTCTGCCTTTCCTGTCTGCCTCCTAGCTGAGGACTGCCAGCAGATGTTCCTGCACCCTGTGAATGTACGCTGTCTGCTGCGTGAATATGGCAGCTTGGAGGCCAGCCCGGACTACATCACCGCCACAGTGGTGGAGATAGAGGGACACACAGTCACTGAGGTAGGACACCGAAAGAGGAGCCTTTGAAAGTTCATGCACATTTAGAATAGCTGATAGATCTTTGAAA
>OMKK01087083.1:0-14164 GCA_900302305.1 Polymixia japonica
CATGATCTTTCTCTTTCGAAATGTGAAGTCTGCAACGTTCTTGTTTTCCAACCGACAGCTCTGGTGCTTATTCTTTCAGTCAGTGGCCTGAAAAGCAGGTATGGCTGTGGCTGACTATTTCTACTACATTTTTCTCTGGCTTTGTGGGTTCAGACCACTGCAGACAGCGAGAGGCTATCCCAAACTTGCAAAGAAGAGCTCGTGTGAGTCAATATTGAGACGTGTATATAACATCAGTTCAACAGTCCCTGTGGATGAGATGGATGGAAGGACGAAAGAAAAAAGCAAAGAGAAACATTTACTGTGGCAAAAGGAGCCAAGTCTAAAGAGAAGTCAAAATCCCATAATGCCGTGCTTCCTTTTGAACAAAAATCCATAATCAAAGAAAAATCAACTGTATATGTGAGTATTCGTTGTATAAAGAAGATTAAAGTACTTAATTATTATAATTAATTACACAGAGCCACCGCTCCATTGACGAAAATCTGTGATGCCTTTGTTCTTATCAGAAATAGAAGGGACGTTTCAGGTTGCCTTTATTGTAGCCCGTTGATTGATTGAACATCGTTATATGCCACAAAAATAGCTCATTCATGATATATCGACACAATATGTAATGATACACCACACTACAACTGTTGGCCGACTGTGACCTATGCTGACTGCAGTAAAGGCAATCTCAAACATACCCCAACTGTAACATATCGCGTGTAGATACACACTGTAAACACCAACTACACTGTACAGAATGCCCCTTTACCGGAGATGTGTATAGAAGATTCATTTTTATCCTCCGTTGACCCATTTTAATGAAGAGAGATGGATTTATGATAAAAAGAAATAAGTGAATAAACACCTTTGATGACCTCCATGCTTTTCTGTTGTGAGAATCGTGGGATAATGAGAGGCCTTCTGCTCAGGATTCACAAAAAAAATGTTGGCTATTTTTATTCTGTTCTTAAAGCAAAATAAAACATTTTATTTCCTCTTGGTTCATATTTTTGTTTTGGTTGGATCTTGCCTGTGGAAAAAAACATATTTAATAAATGTATCTGACCATCTTTACAACCGGTTTGAATTCATTTTTATAACAATCCTCATTGTGGGTAAATGTTGACCATAACCGCAGCCCTTTGTGATTTAGTTTACGAGTGATGGCCAGGATGGGAAATTTGACCTTCAGGCAACATTACTATCAGATTTTTAGCAGTGATTGTTCTCTAAAGGAAATTAGCGCACAAAATATCCCCCTGAATTGCCTCCTTATCTACAGAGTAGTTTCCTGGAGAATTTTGTGCCAGACTGGCTGGGTTCACATTGACCTCTTGACCTTCAGCAAAGTGGACGTCAGTGAAAGGTTGGAAGGAAAGGAAACAGCTTCTTTTTTTTTTTTTTAAATCTAAATCAGCCCTGCTGGTCATAGAAAATTTAATTTGTACATAGAAACAAATACTATGAGGTAATTTTCTCTCTTTTAATGCTTGTAATTCTATTTCAATAAAACCCAACAGGCTCTGTGTCCATGACTTTAACCAAACATGTGTTATCTATCATCTTACATGCTTAGGAGGTTTGTGTTTTCAGCGTTTATATTAAAGTATTAACTTCTGTAAATGAGAAGATATATATTTATATATTTATTATTATTATATTATTATTATTATTATTTATATACATACACACACACACACACACAGTATAACATAAATCAGTACACCCCCTCTGAAACCTGACAAATTCAGCTATCTCTCTTTACAAATAAGACATGTTTGGGGTTCTTATATGATGTAATGTTCCAGCAACTCTTTTTATCAGTTACCAATGAAACATGTCAATACTAAACAGGAAGATATGATTTTGTTATCAAAATGATGAAAGGCCATGTTGCAGAAATGAGTATACCCTCCTGAAAGTTACAAAATAAAACTTATTAGCAGTCAGAACACAGTAGCAAAAGTGATACAGACATTCAAAAAATATGGATTTGTGACAAGCTCCCTGAAATGTTTTGGCTGTCGCTGTAAACTTTCACCTCGTGATGAGCAATTTTTCCTGAGAAAAGTGCAGGGGAAAGGCAAAAGCTTTCGGCCAGAGCTGGCAAAAGCTGTGGAAAACCAAACTGGAGTGACTGTTTCATCTTGCACAGTAAGACGCACCCTGCGCAGAAGTGGAATGCATGGTTGTCCACGCAGGAAGTCACTGCTGAAGCCAAACCACAAGAAAGCCCGGCCTTTGCCGAGGCCCATATTGACAAAGGTCCAATCCATACTCTGGTTTGATGAGACCAAAGTCAATCTTTTTGGATTTGATGGCATCCAAAATGTATGAAGTGCATGGTCCCCACAGTGAAGTACAGTGGTGGTAAAGTTCTTATATGGGGATGTATGAGTGCTGAAGGTGTGGAGGAATTGTACTTCATCGATGGCATCATGAATTCGTAGAAGATGCTACCCTCTCTCCACACCCTGGGTCGTTTAATACATTTCAATTTTGTCATGTTTTTGTGTTGTAAAAATGACCTTGTGGCAGGAAGTACACTAAATACGGCGGTTGTAGTGTCAAAGGTAAAATATGTAATATTTTCTACCCACTAGATGGTGGTTGTGTTCGCTTGTTCAACTGAAAATATTGAAATAACCTCCCCCTGCACAGCTAGATACTGGGGGTGTTGTGTTGTCAGAGAAAAGACACAACAGCTTGGGTCAGGCTGTCAATTAAAAAAACAAAACATTAGGAATAAATAGGTAGTATATTTATACTTTTAATCAGCATATTTATACAATTTCTGTGGTCTGTGTCTTATTTTTATTTAATTGTTTGATTAAATGTAAAACTTATTGACCTTTAAATTTATTTCAAGTTTCAGGCTTCGTCTGTACATTACATATATCATCTCAAAGGCGTGTTATTGTAAGGCAGTGCAATGCAGTAGCACTGCGTTAATAATTACAAGGTTAGAAAAATACTTTTGATTGGAATATATAATTACAGTGCTGATACAATCCTTATATTCACTCATCACACTCCTCTCAACAGAAATGTGGTCTCTTCAGCCGATCTTCTTCAGGAGCTCAAGAGCTTCTTTATGGACCTGTAGAGAAACATAAGTACATGGATTCAGCATCTCCACAAATGTAAAGACTTCCTATTGGCTTGTTTTCTCCTAAAAGAATTTAAGTCCAAAATTAGATTTGTGGCAGTGATACACATATATTACTGGGCTTGTCCATTATACATTGCAAAAATGTGCAGGTTCTGGACCGACTTTCCTCACAGTCATTGTAATGGGAAGTCGTTTGTGCTACATCTACGGACAGCAAAACACAGGTCTTTGTGTGTTGTACCTCTTTGTCTTCCTGTGTGTGGGGGGGGTAGTCTCTTGCTTTGGTCAGCCAGAGCAGAGCGCTCTCCTTGTCTTTCATGGCCATGTAGGTCTTCCCAAGCATAAGCATGTTTTTACTATAGAAACTGGGGTCAACTGAGAAAAGAACATAGAGTACAAAGTACATAGAGGTGAGTGTCACAGAGTGCATTTTGACTGTTATAGTTAGTCATTATAGAAATAATGAACCGAGTGCCATCTTCACTGTTCCCAATGACAATTTGTCTTGCAGCCAGCAGAACATTATAGGCTACATAAATGACTGATATATCAATAACTAGCGGTTTGATCATTGGTTATATTTTAGAATGTGCTCAAAATTACAAACGTAGTGCTTAAATTTCCCACAGGATTAATAAAGTATTTCTTGTCTTGTCTTCTCTTACCTTCTTCGGCTTTCAGGAAGAATGCCAAAGCCTGGAAGAGGCAGAAAACAAGTCTAATCATTTACATGTCTCACTGTTTAAAACATACAACTGTGTAACCTTAAAACTTGCAAGCGACATCCTCAAGCTGCTCCACTGAGGTCTTCTCAGCCACCTTTTGCACTTAATGAACAAACACAAAGGAAGATATTACACTGATGGAGAAGTCATCACCTCTTCATATGTAGCCGTAGGTGGCGATGCAAAGATTACAGCTGCCACCTTGCGCTGGTACCATGGCAACTCGGCAAAAGCAAAGCACCTAGAGAGGAGACACAGAATAGACTGAAGAGGCAGCAGAATGGCCTAGTGATTAGTGAGGCTGTCCCCTAACCCAAAGGTCCTGGTTAAGATCCCTGTGTGGCCATACCTGTCACATTATCCTTGATCAAGTTAAAGCCACTACAGACAGGATTGTTGCATAATTGTAATGAGTACGGAAGAATGACACCGTCACTGTTAAGATTGGTTCCCCAGAAACTTTGCATTCACTATGCGATTTTGCGCGCCACTGGGTAACGTCGCCTGCGGAAATGGAAAGATCGAATTGCGGCACGAAGGAAACGCATCAACCAAAACAGGAAGTTTGATTTTCCCGGTAGTTCGCTATATCTTGTCCCATGATAGCCTACAGTTCCAAAAAAAAAATCTCACAATCTTGTCTGTAGTGGCTTTAAGCTCCCTCTGCTCCAGGGGCACTACAGCCCAACCACAGGGCAAAACCAAGAGTGTCTTAATAATGGAATTTATCAAGTATATGGAAATAATACAAAAATAATGAGAAGGCCCACAGAAGCATCTGTATGACCACATCTTAAGCTTTTTCTTGCATTACGGCCTCAGAATGTCAGTTTAACTGAGCGGTGACGCCCCTCCTTCATGGTGCAACACCTCTGCCAAGGCCAGCCAGATGTGTCTATCAAAGTTGGTACCGACTTTTGACTTCAATGTACATTGAACCTGTAGATGCCTGCCAGCCCCTGTACAGTTCCAGCTTGGTTCAAGTAAATATTCGCCTCACCAGTAACCCAAGATGTGTATTGAAGTGGCATCTTTGGGATTAAGCTCGATGGCTCTCTGGGGAAAGAGAAACATTTTGTTTCAAAACTCTGATAAATACGATATATTGATTATGCGACATCGACCGAGGCGTACCTTACCTCTAGATGTTCCCTGATGATGTAGGAATTTCCTATCTTGACCTTGACTCCCTCATAATCTCCCACATCACTGAGGCAGACTGCATACCACTGTGTGTGTGTGTGTGTGAGAGACAGAGAGAAAGGAACTTGAGAGTTCACAATGTTGAACAGGGAGCATCAATGGGGGTATATTTTGTCCCTTGCACGTTACTCATGTTTGCTCATAGTGTTGACCTATAGTGATTTACAGACTTGTATATGGATGAGCATTAGCGTTTTGAAAAGGACGTGCTTTTGGTGATTTTGGGATCAATTTTTGTGGAGTCATATTTGCCCTGAAGGATTGTATTGGAGACTAGCGAACCCATCTAATTGAGTCTGTAAGTACCACTATAGCGATGTCATTGATGAAATGTTGTTCAGACTCAATCAGTATGATAGGAAAAGACTGGAATGGCTGGAATGATCCTTCCAATGGTACTGCACTTAGTGAAGTCTTGTAGGGCTATAACAGGACAGAGTGAAGTCTTGTAGGACTATAACAGGACAGAGTGAAGTCTTGTAGGGCTATAACAGGACAGAGTGAAGTCTTGTAGGGCTATAACAGGACAGAGTGAAGTCTTGTAGGGCTATAACAGGACAGAGTGAAGTCTTGTAGGACTATAACAGGACAGAGTGAAGTCTTGTAGGACTATAACAGGACAGAGTGAAGTCTTGTAGGACTATAACAGGACAGAGTGAAGTCTTGTAGGGCTATAACAGGACAGAGTGAAGTCTTGTAGGGCTATAACAGGACAGAGTGAAGTCTTGTAGGGCTATAACAGGACAGAGTGAAGTCTTGTAGGGCTATAACAGGACAGAGTGAAGTCTTGTAGGGCTATAACAGGACAGAGTCACTTATTTGCTTTTACTTTCCGTGATTTATCTGACGGTCGGGCTGGGCAATATGGCTGAAAAGTGATATCACAATATTTTTGGAGCCAAAGGTGGTATTTGACACATGCTACATATCCACATAATGCCTTGTATAAATGTATGTATAAATGTTTAGAACAACACACCGCACATGAGCTACAAGCGGGTGGAGTTGGGCCATGCAGGGAACTTCAGCAAAGGAGAGGAAGGGAGAAGATGTTTAATGTGGATTTGTAAGCACGGCGATTGATAAATCTCGCTATTCACGTTTTCATACCATCATTGAAACACATTGCGATGTCCAACCCTGCCCTGATGGAAATGGCTATATTTACGGGACTGAGGGATTAAGGGATCCGTCTTACTTTGTGCGCTGCAAAACAGCCTTCGTCCCTCTCCAGGGCCTTCGTGGCATATTCAAAGGCCTCAAACATCAGCTTCTTCTTCTGATCTGCGGGCACGTTGGGCATGAGGGCCCGGTCACGAGACACCCGCGCCAGCCTCCACAGGAACTCTACGTCATTGCTGGACACACACACACACACACACACGTAGAAAAAGGTCAATGTCTAATGATTTTCACAGCATCTACTGTTCTCAGGTTGCTATTCCACTCTTTCAGTTATAGATTATCTTACAGTATGACTATTATAATCTATACTGGAGGACGTGTGAGCATAATACGTACTATTAACTCCACAGTGCTGGAATGCTAGTAAGACCAACACATAGTGAAGTAATATTTGACAAGTAAGCCATTTGTCCTAGAATACAGTCTGAGCTCTGAATGTTAACTTTGTTTTACTGATAGTATATTGACCCAAGATGAGTCCTAACAAATGATATGCTCCAACTCTACAACAGCATGTGTATGCATTTAAAAAGTAATACGAAATACAAACTGAGAGCAAAATAACAGAATTCAATTTTCAACTTTCTCTGGTAAAATAAAAACATTATTCTGCCGTTAAAAATCTGTCTTGATTATGATAGAGATGGAGTCTTATCTACCCGACAATATTCCCAACATTTTTCCTTGCCTGATATCCCTCCTTCCATTTAATGCTGAACAGGAAGGCGCAAAGGAGCGCAATGCATAAGACACCATACCAAAACAAATTCAATGAGACCATTTAATGACAATTGCTCTAAAATCCAGGAGAAATGATAACCAGGGAGCACAGAGGAAGAAAAGGTCAAAATAAGGGAGAGACACAGGACACACGGATGTGTCTGTAGTGTAATGGAATGTTCTTATCCAGAGCGACTTACAATGAGTAAAGAACGTTCCCCCAAGTCCCCCTGGAGCAGGTAGGGGTTCAGTATCTTGCTCAAGGACACTTCCACAGATATGGCCGAACGGGGGATTGAACCCAGGACTGTCTGGCTGGGGGAAGGAAGTTCTAGGCCACCCTGTCACCTATCCTTACCTGTTCTTGTACTGCAGCAGAAGCTGATAGAGTTTCTCTGTTTCTGCACAGCTGTATAGGTAGTCAGCCTGCTCCAAAACCTCCTCTGCTTGGATGCAAAATAGAACAGCGAATTTAGTTTGCAATTTTTGAAAGGAAAATTCACCCTAAAACAGAGGGAATTGGCTTAAACTGCCTTCTGAGGGGATGATCAGGGCAGTCAAATTACACAGGCCTTCCAAACAAAGTGCCTCATAAAGATTTCAGTTATTTCTCCCTGGCTCGATAGAGATTAAAAAAAAACCCACCTCCATAAAACACAGATATAATTTTACCCCAGGCTATAGATTACTCCTGACAGGGTAGCTCTATTACAATCCTATAATCAACTTGGTGTTGTGATTCTGGTTTTGTGGGAACCATGCAACTCAACAGGGCTGTCTGTGTATGTGTGCGTATGTGTCTGAGTGTTTTACAACATACAGCATGTTGGACGTGACGACATCTGCCCTCTAGCGACAAGGCTTTTGGACACAGTTTCTAGGGGTGGGCGACAACACACATGTTGGTTTGGTTCCCAGTAGAGGAGCGGTGAGCGCGCACAGCAGCAGCAGCAGAGAAGCAAAGAGCGCCTGCACTAAGAAGTGTGTTCATGTGCACAGGACATCATCTACACTCTTGTCACAAAGACGACACCGGAACAGAGTTCGCAGACAGTTTCTCTACGTGTTGATGAAATAAAATTGTGAGAAAGAGAGAGAGACGGATCCATTTTCTTTTTTGGTATTGATCCTATTGACGCTAGAATCGATTTTCAAAACAAGACGTAGTATCTATAGTATTGATACTTTTGGTATTGATCTGCCCACCCCTAACATTGACCATACAGACTAGGTTGTGACCTAGTCTTAGTAGCGGACTGTTGGCCCTCTTAGGGGCATGGGCCAGCTGAGCGCACACTTTTACTTGAGTTATTTGAGTTTGAAGTATTTATCCGAGTTTGTCAAGCACTTTAAACATCAGCACTTTCTAAGTTTGTTTTTTAAACAAGTGAGGTTATTGTGATTTATTGTTTGTGTTGTGATTTAAAAAAAAGAAAAACCATTTATCTGCACCTTTATTCCTGTTTATAATCATTTACATAACGTGTAAAGAAATTACCAATGTGTATGGGAACTGAAAAAAATGTAACGCTTAAGGTGTATTACTGCGGCGTCAAAAGGCGCCATGAAAAATGTTGGGTGCACCTAAATGAAAAGGTTAGTCTGGAGCCCTGCTCAACAAAGTTCAATGTCATTATCAAGGTGAGTTGATATAACAAAACGTTCAGGTCACACTTAGCATGCTTAGTTTCTCCCTGCCGCTTTTATGGTAGCTACAACAAGGTTGCTCTTCAATGTGCTGTCTACAGGCTGCTCAACAAAGTACTTCCTTAAGACATAACCGATAAGAGTCTTGGCTTTTTCAATTCTAACTTTGGAAGAGCCTTGTTTATATTCGCAGATGTAGATTCACCCGATAACTCACTGCTAACACTTTGTGTGACCTACCGTTTTCTAAAGCATGGACCACAGTTGCACTTTGAATCCTCTGGTAAGCTTGTGAGCCTAGATAAGATAGTGTAGGTAGTCCCAGGATCAATACAGCCCTTCCACCCTGTATGTGAGAGCAGAAGGGAGTATATCAAACTCAATTATTTCAAGAGAGTACAAGAAGGGCAAGTCTGAATTGAGGCTCAAAGTCAGTTCCTATATTCATTCTAGAATGTAGATTTTTTTTTTTTTTCCAAAAATGCAGGATATTGAGATTTTTACCTAAAACGTTCAGCAAAGTTTAATCAGACTACACATTATCACGTCATCATCATTCATACAATGCCCATTAAAAATATAAATCACATAAAGAAGTTGTTATAAACCACTGATAAATAGGTCTTCTTGACTGTAATAATACCATGCTGCCCTTTCCTGTTACATGATTTACAAGAGTAAAACATGACACTACATTACAATAAACACAGTTTAATTTCAATTTATAGCAGCGGCCTATATTGATTCTTTGTGAAGTCGACCAATAATAAAAACACTCAACAGTTGGTGAACCTAACAACCAGGGAGGGTAAACGCCATTGACAGTACAAACCTCTTTATTTCAGAAATAGCGTTTAAAAGCACCTTTTTCAGGGCGTTTACGCAAGTTTAACTACTAACTTTGGTACTATACTATACTAACTTTGGTACTAACTACTAAGTTTAGTACTAACTATACTAACTTTGGTACTATACTATACTAACTTTGGGACTAACTACTAAGTTTAGTACTAACTATACTAACTTTGGTACTATACTATACTAACTTTGGGACTAACTACTAAGTTTAGTACTAACTATACTAACTTTGGTACTAACTACTAAGTTTAGTACTAACTATACTAACTTTGGGACTATACTATACTAACTTTGGGACGATCTAAACGCCAGTCGCAGTCTTGCATGTGTCAGATGAGGGATTTTACAGACCTCTGCTCTCAAGTCAAAGACTCATTCGAGTTTCAGTTTTCCTTTATCTGACAGACAGCAAAGACAGAAACGATGCATTGATGTCTGGCACATAATGAAACATGGATATACTACGTTGTTTTTCAGAAAACGACAACACACTGCAGTTAACAGTCACAGAGACAATGACACAAAGACAAAACCCGAGTAAGGAAAGGCAGAAGTCGGCTACTTATTAGAATAACCTGAGTATAAATAGAGAATGAGATGTTTTATTTCAATCGTTTGTAGGTCTACTACCCAAAACTGTATGACTGTGAGGGGAAACCCTAGAATAAAGAGCAAATAACACTGACTTGAGATATTTCTCACAGTGTTTCCATTATTAAGGACTCAAAGACTTTGACCTATTTGAGTCGTTGAGTTTAATGGTATGAATTTCCTGTAACGTTACATGTCTACGTTTTTCTTTAACAAACATGGTCCTAGACGACGAGAAACCAGCAAAGATAAGCAAGAGGGTTTTTAGCCACATGTTTAACATTCACAACGACGTCTAAAGCATGAAAACATTCACAAGTGAATTTAAAATTGCATGCATCGTTAATTACAGTAAGGGTGGTGGTCCTCTTTAAAGCTGTCCAATAAAGCCGATGTGTCCCTCTGTTCCAGATAGTTTTATTAGCAGACGCAGACAGTAAAGTCCTTGCAACACATCGCAGGACAGATATTGCAGCCATTCTATCAGACGTCCAGAAGCTTTGTGGTCACCTGAATGAACGTAAACACGCAACATTCAAGATAACATTATGTCGAAAGCGTTTCGAAAGTATTGAAGGCAAAACTAGCAATACGTAATTTATATTTAAGGCATCGAATCGACTGTAACATATACTTTAATTAATCTGAATCAACACAAACTACATTAAACATCATTGACTATATTGTTTTGTACAATATAATCTTTACATCTTGAATGCACCCAGGTCGGTCCGCATTATATTTGGTCGATGGGAAACAAAAGATGAGCCATGAAGTTCTGAGGTAATTTTACATTGATACATTTAGTTCACCGTATTGTTATTAATATTACTATTATCCAATGTTATTTTTTGTTTGCTTAGAAATATATCAGAAAACCATAAACCCTTCAGGAATAAGGTAATGGAAGTAATATTTGCTCCTACAACCAGCGCATTGTGTTTCCGTCAGGGAGGCACCGCCCACAAGCTGCAGTCACTCAACAGCACTTCAAGAAATATTACAGACGTTTTTCTCCAGTGCCTCAACAGACTTGTCATTTTTTCTTCTTCTTTTTTTACCAACAAGTAAGCAAATTTAGGTAAGCTTGTCACTCAATTGAATCGATAAGTTGAATATTGTTGACTCGACCACGCATCACTGTCCAGACTCGTGGGCGTGGGAAATGACAATTGCCTCCCTAATTAGGCACATAAATAGCGTGGCAATAAATAGTTAGTTGTTTTTGTGTTTGTGTGGGGAGGTAGACAGACGAAGAAACATTTTAAATGTATTTTTTCTAAACTGACCCTGATAACAGCGTGCCCATATCTGTGCTGGTGTCAATTACGTTCAACAAGCTGCGATGGCGACGGGCGGGGCGGTGTTTGGAGAAGGAGCTGCTCAGTGTGTGACCAAGGTGGAGCTGACCATCTCCTGTGAGAACCTGCTGGACATGGATGTCTTCTCTAAGTCTGACCCTTTGTGTGCCTTGTACATCAACTCATCAGGGTATAACTGGCATGAGGTTTGTACCCGCAGTATGTCATTCAAGACAATAGCTCCTATCCCAGTTAAGAATAATATTTGGGATTAGGGCATTTTCACTATAGAATTATCATGGCAAAAAATATCATGATAACAATATTGTGGTCTCTATAACGATCTATGTTAATTAACATTAAAGAAATGCTATCACTCAAAATGCAAATGAAAAACTTTGTTCATTGTGCTTTTTGTGCATTGCATTTTTTTGGTATATCAATTATACTCAAAGTGTATTTTGCTCCAAATGATATTTAGAATAAACAATACAAACATAAACATTTAACGGCTTCAAAATACTGATCACATACAGTCGGTCAGTTAGTGTGTGTGTGTGTGTGTGTGTGTGAGAGAGAGAGAGAGAGAGAGATCTCTTAATTGCGCACACTAACAGGTACATAGTTACACAGACATTGACTATGGCAGCAGTCAAAAAGAGACCGATGACAACAGAGAGAAAGGCCACGGAGGGGGAGAAAATGTATCCCAAGAACATCTCTGTTTGGCATGCCAGAAGAGAAGAAAATAGAAATGTATAGTTTTTCCCAAGCCATGTCACCATAAAGGCATAGGTACAGTAGCACACAAAATTACAGCTGTAGGGAACATGGGCATCATACATACTTTTTGTGGGAGAGATTTGCACAAAACCTGGAGCAAAACAAGCGCTGTAGGTCAATATCGGTATGACGAAACAGGATTTTTTTCACAATATTACCATGATTATCATCAAAACTGGTATACTGCAACACCCCTATCTGAGATAAACAATTTCTATGCAATTTATTACATCCCATCCCAACAGTTTATCCAGTTTTTTGAAAATGAAAAATGATGTTTACATGACCAAACTCAAAAACAGAATTCAGTATTCCAAATAATAATGAAATGATAGTGTGTATGTATGAATATATACACTCATTGTACTGTTTATGTAATCTAAATACAACAGATGCTGCAAAACTATTTTTTATACATTATATGATGCAATCCACATGGTAATTGCCAAAAAAAAAAAAAAAAAATTGTTAGGAATGTAAATCACAAACTGGTTGGCTTAATTTTATGTGTGGAATGAAGAACAATAGTAAATTATGCTCTTTGCTATATCTTTTCACATGTCTTAACGGCTTGTGGTTTCTTCTTTGTGATGCAGTTTGGCCGCACAGAGATGGTCCTGAATTGCCTTAATCCAAAATTTGCCAAGAAGTTTGTCATGGACTATTATTTTGAGATGGTGCAGAAGCTGAAGTTTTGCGTGTACGACATTGACAATGATACCTATGACTTGGGTGATGATGATTTTCTGGGGGAGCTTGAGTGCACCTTGGGTCAGGTGAGCTTTGCTTTTTCACATGCCATCTGAAAATTGATTGCGCGGGTTCACAAATATGCTCTTATGTGCACTATCTTGATTTATGTGAGTTTTGCTGTTCATTATTCCATTGTTCTGAGAAGTTACAAGTGTTTTGTGTCCAGATTGTGTCCTGTGGCAGGCTGACTCGACCGCTGTTGCTGGCGAACAAGAGGCGGGCAGGAAACGGGACCATCACAGTGAGCAGAATTCTCAGTGGAGTTAGAAAAATAGTACATTTTATTTGTATAACAATTTTAAGGAGTTCCAAATGACAATAAAACGATGAGTATGACATTTGAACGGTAATTTTAAAAAAAAGCAAACATGATTAACAGTAAAAATCCTAGGCATGAATTATAAACGGTTACAGAGTAGTAAAACTCTAGTTGGTATAAAACAGGTAAAATGAAAGCTCATTTGTAAAGATGTGTTTTAAGATGAGATTAAAAAGGCGACACTGTGTTGGCCAGATGCAGGGTGTTCTATAGCCTAGGGATGGCAAGGGCCTAGTCTTTAGTCAAGACTTTGAACTACCTGAGCCTTACAAGTAATCAGTAAAATCAATTAAAGGAATAAAGAATTAAAAAATTGTGTCTGAATTTAGTTAAACATTTAGGGAAATCTAGGGACATCCAGTCGTTTGTATGAGCTAGACTGTAATGTAAAACCTGCTAGAATCATTTGGTTTAAATGAGACATATATTACTGAGTGAATATCCTTTTAACCCCTAAGATGGGTCATTTCTTCTTCTGTAGATATGTGCTGAAGAGATAACAGACAATAGAGTGGCAAATCTTGAGGTGTCTGCCCGTAAACTGGACAAAAAGGTGAACAAAGTTATTTGAAATAGTTAACACTCACAATTGGCTTTTGAATATTTTGATTATCTTCCATAATTTTAGACAATATTAATTGGAAGTTGTTTTTTTTTTAGTATTTGTGGTGGTCAGATCCCTTCCTGGAATTCTACAAGAAGACAGAGTGTGGATGGCAGCTGGCCCACAGGACAGAGGTAGAGAATCGCACTAGCAGCTCACACACTCTGACCCTGGTCAATATCAGGGTTGAGAGCTGGGTCAGAGTCTGCTCCGGTTGATTTGAAAGACCAGTGTTAACCCTGCGTCGCTCTGAGCATTGCCTCGTCTCGCGTGTTGAACACAAAAATGGAATCACTGCTCTTGACGATGTTATATGACGGGGTAAGATGACAGCCCTCCTATACGGAACCAGAATAATGAACCAGATCAGCT
>OMKK01087084.1:9944-20008 GCA_900302305.1 Polymixia japonica
TGTGATAATCTGCGAAGTGGCAGCTAAACCGAAGAAAACGATAAATTCATATCGTAAGTGCAATGTTATGCCTTAACACATCTTCTGGAGGATTGTTGTCATTTCTCCTTTGTTTACATTCGGGATACTGAGTACTATGTATATTTTTTATTAGTGATCTGAATAGCCTTGGGTTTTCACGTGTACTTGTCTTCACAAATAAACACAATATATAATATAATATATGCTTTTTAGCAGTGGTGTCAAATTATTGAATGCACAAGCACTTTGTCAAAGTAGCTGTGTAACGTTATTTACATTTACATTAAGTAAAAAGAATAAAATGAGTAGGCTACTATTGATTACAATGCTGATGACGCTCTGCAGTTATTTTCCTACAGAGTTGTGCAAGTTTTAAAATTACACTTTGGAAAATGTTAGGTAGCACTTTGCGCATGTAAAGCTACTCTAAAATTGCCTTAACATGTGCAATGTGTCAAAACATGTCTCGATTAATGTATTTTGTTTACTTTGCCATTAATATCGTAGGACTACGGTGACGTAGAAGGGCAGCTTGTCAAATTGTCAAAGGTACCGCTTTAAATAAAGTTCAGCTCATGCAGCCACTACATCTGTCCCAGAACGTAAACAAAACGGAGGAGAAACAACAACAATGCGCCAGAACGCACTGTCCCAAAACGGCAGTGTGAATCTGAACCGTACCAAACTAAAATGATGCAACATTATATTTGGTTCGGACCAAAGCAACCAAACTATAGTTGTGAAAGTGCCCTAAGTCACCATTTTTCCTGAACCGTTGGCTCGTATGACTTGATTGACAGCCTGTACCTAAATGTTCATTGGTGCATTACTGACACGATGAGAACCAGACAGGGACCCACTACACCGAAGCACAGCGGCATTTTAAGGCGCCTTCACACCTATAGTTCGAACCGAATACAATGTTGCATCTTCAGTTTCACACTGAGAAATGACAACGACGCGGCAGAAGGCGATGTCCCACGTTAAGGCGTAACAACATCTTAACATATGAATTTATCTTTTTTCTTTGGTTGAGCTGCCACTTCGTCGCAGATTAACAGGAACGTGATTAAACTGGTGGCATCGTTTTTTTTTTACTTTCATGCAACATTGATCAACTGTTCTATTGAAGATTGAACTCTTTCTCCTTTAGCTTGTCACTGAAAATGTGAGAATTCTTGTGTGTTTTTTTCTAGGAGCTTGGAAATATGGTCATCTTGGAGCTCTGATGGGTTGAGATGCTTCATCATCAATAGGCCAGATATTGATGAGGCACAGTTCCAAGTCTGCCCTGGATTCGTCTTTTCAGCTTCTATTTAGATGTCAGGTTTCAACATCTTCCATATTCAACCCAGAATACACTGTGAATTATTTTGTTTTGTTTTTTTGTAATTAGGTCGGACGGCGTTCTCACCTGCCGCAAACCGCACCCGAGTTCAATTGCAATTGGTCCGACACCCCTGTTTTTTTTGGAGAAAAAACTTGTGGTACACACCCGAGTTCAGTTTGTGTTCTCACCTGCCCAAACATATCGACGTACCTGAAGGGATAAACACACCAGGGTTCCATTAAGCCAAACCAAAACGGCAGGTATGAAGCCCCGCCTCTTCAGGACACTGTCTAGTTTGTTTATTTTTTAACATTCTTATATTTATTTGGAAAGAAGAGTAGAAGAAGAGTCCTGTTGACTTTATCTTCATATGTGCCGCAGATTTCTCTAGCGCGTATGAAGGAGCAGCTCATCTATGCATCATGACCAGCATGCAGTTTTTAAGGAGCAATCCAGATGGTAGAGCTTTCCAGAGGACAGAGGAATCGGTTTCACACATCAACTGAAAAAACAGAGGCATCGCTGAAAGCAATACCGTGGTAAAATGGTTTTCTGAAAGCCCAAAGCATGGTATTATCTTTCTCAAAATAGATACTGTGCAGATAAAACAGTGGGGCTCTGGCGGAAATTTTTATGATATAATGACGGATTCAAACCTTGGTGTTTGTCGTTTTCATTCGCCAGAGGGACAATATTTCACGTCCTCACTGCCTGACAGTTATACATTGAGTTTAAAGGCAAGCTCATAAAGTTGAGCTTTCTTTACCTCTATAAAGCCTATGGAACATATTTGATCATCTCTACTGACAAAGGCCATTAAAGGGGACTAATCCAAGCATTTGCACAGTCACAATAGCCCTCACCCTCATGTACTTTGTTTTAATATTGATTTGAATAAGGCCATTTACAAGGCAAAATACAATCACAATATAAAAACGTTCAACAACATTGAAACGTGTCTCTAATACAGAGCCCTGCATTGTGTATACATAATGATATTTCATGCAAATGAATCAATACTTTGTGACCACAAAGTATATCTTTTCATGCTAATGGAGCCCTGCATTGTCCATGTTAAAGAAAATCATATACTTTGTGGTAACAAAGTATTGATTAATTCACACAAACTGTCATTACATGCACCCAGTGCATAAATGGCCAATATGGGGCTCCGTACTCTAGCATCAGTCAACAGGATTACCAGTATAATACTGTTCCACACCAGACAAGTCTGTCATGGAAAGACATTTTTCGAAATAGGATATCTCAGGCATATAGTAGATTTGCATTGAGGAAATATTATCTTCCAAAATTCCCTTCATATATTTCCATATTATTTTATTCTAGTAGCACAGTAGAAATACACATTATAACTTTAATACAAGCCTCCAATATTTTCAATAAATAAAGTAATAAATAAATAAAGTATTATATGCCAACAGTGATCTTTAAAAAAATATTGCCCATTGAGCTGATTACTTTAGACACAAAACAGAATACAATTGGAGACAGCCAAGAAACTATATACAATATTCATGCCACATTACAATCAAAGCTCCATATTTCTCTGCAGATTGTAAAAGGCCCTGTCTTGCTTTATCAGTTCTTGCAAATAACACAGTTTGATTGGTCAGACTCTACTAACCTTAGGCGGAGTTAGATTCCTGCTCCCTGATACTAATACATCATCGTCATGATGTTACTCTGGATGGAGGGTGACAACAATTTTCAGTTTGGCCTGAATGTCCCGTTGGGTAGTTGAAGCCAATCTGTGCTTGCATTCTGTCCGGGTGAGCACTTCAAAAAAAATCACCGGGTAGTGGCCAATCCATTTTTTCATCCCACACCAACAGCCATCCATATATTTATTTTAGTATCTTGACCATATGGTGTTGAACTCTCTTTATTCTTCGCTAAATCAAAAGTCCCTCCAACCCTTTCTACTTGATTACATAGAAGATTGCACCAGAGAGTATGGTCGCCATTGTTTGACCTCCTCCTCAGTTGATGTTGTGTGTTCCTGTTCATATTGTGTGTTCTTTCTTCTTTTTGACACTATTGAGAGCACTCAGCATTTCATTGCCAATGAACAACTTTGAACTTGAACTTTAAACTTTGTAAAGTCTACAGCAGCTACATATTTAACAGGTGCAAACTGGTGCTTAAAGAAGGAATCACATCAATTCTGGTATCAGTTTACTGGATACCTGTTTCAGAATCACCTGTAAGATTTTGCTGATCGCTTTTAAAACACTTTTATCTCTGACTTCTTAACCCTTAATGAGTCTACTGTAAGAGTAACCTTATTGTGGATTCCAGGGCAGCAGCCCTCTGGTCATTCTTAGATCTAGAATGATAGATTACTAAAGGAATCCTGGGCTTTGTTGTCAGAGCAGCTACTCTCTGGAGTGACCTCCCGGGGGATAAAGGCTGCTGCAATCGGTGTTGCCTTTTAATTAAATCACTTCTAGTTACCTATTCTACAGACCTGCTTTTACGTGATGTTTCTCTTTTAATATTGCTCCGTGCTCGTTAGCCGTTGTTTGTTAGTAGTAGAGCCTATGTGTGCTGGTATATTGTTTGTTAGCATGTTGGTATATTGTTTGTTAGCATGTTTGTATATTGTTTGTTACCATGTTAGTATATTGTTTGTTAGCATGTTGGTATATTGTTTGTTAGCATGTTGGTATATTGTTTGTTAGCATGTTGGTATATTGGTTGGGCAACATACCCAAACCAGGGTCTGCATCACAACCTCACCCTTCGTTTAGGGTTTACACTGCTCTTCAGGGTTTCGCATCGCACTACCACACTTATGACTATTCTATTATTCTATTTCTATTCTATTATTTTGAAGTAGTAGCAGCAGTAGCAGCAGCCATTCTTTTCAGATGGGGCAGAGCCAATGAAACTGCCCCATGGGCAAGAACTTTGGTTCTCTCATCTCTATCTTTGGGAAAGAATTGTTCATTTATTGACTGAACTGGCTATGATCACAGGGATAAGGCTGTCTACTTGTCTTCTTTTCTCATTCATGTCAATGGAAAGCACATGTTGTTCTGTTCCATAGCAGCAGTAAGAGCTTAGCATGTTTTAAGTGCTCAGAGGACTGAGAATACAACTATTTCAACTAGTAGCAAAAGAGCACTGTGCTTCAAAGGGGTGTTCAATAGTCTGATAGCAAGAGCAGGAGCTACAACCAATGCCTCAAAACATGTATCTGTTTAGCCCTACTAGCTAAAATGAGGTGGCATGGACACAGGGGCTAATGCGAATTCTGGTTGGATATGTAGGCTGGATTTTTCCTCTAAGATTCATCGACGCAACCTCTTGTATTCCCTTTGAATTACTCTCACCTCTTCTGACTCCCCCCCGCCTCCCTCCTGTCATCTCTTCCCAGCAGGGCCTCCCAAGGTCTCCCTGTTCCTGGTTGTCTGATTCACATACGAGGAGCTGTTGTTGGCCTCACCTCCCAGGCATGTCTGTCCAGCAGCCTATTAGTATTTCTAACGCTGAGAACCTTCTGGGTGAAAATAAGCTAGTTCGCAACGATCACGTCCCGTGAATCATCAGGACCTCACCTTGTGCCCGTAAGCCTGACTGGCGAAGCAGCCATTTGATATATTTTCCGTAATGAGATTTTTTTTTTTTTAATGACTTACCTGTCCGACCTTACAAAGCCCAAAACCAGAGAATTAAGAAAAATAAGATGTGATGTCATCAAAGTGTAACAGGATAGAGGATAGGTTGGCTAGGTTGTTAAAGATGACTGTGTGAGAACCAGGCCAATTTTCTAGAGTTTAGAGCCGCGGTGCAGCTCCAGATTTGACATCTTGATGACATCCACTGTTTAAGTAGTAGTAGTCTGTTTAAGTAGTTTGCGTATTATCTTCACAAATATTGATTGGATAATCCTTCAATCCATTAAGACAAAACGATTGGGGGGGTAGACATCTTTTAAACTTTGAAACTATAGAAAAAACACTGTCATGGTTCCTCCAGACGGCATAAAAGCCATGTCAGCGTTTGGGTTATAATTACAGTTGCAGTACCTCTCCGACAATAATGACATCTAGAAAGAACTTCATTTTGAAATCGAGATGAACAATGAAATCGCCAAGACATATCTCTCCTTGAGGACCAGCCTCCTCAGAGATAAAAAAGATAGACAAATCATTAAGTTGATTCATTCCTCTAATGTATTTTTTAAGAGCTTTTGGCCTGTACTCTTCCCCTTACTACTTTATCAAGTGTTTCTCTCTATTAAGTCTACCACCCGACAGTCCGGGCCTAGTGTTTCAGTGTAACATATTCCCGGGGACAGCTGCCAATGATGGCGAATTCCGAGGTGCAGCCGTCATTATAAATAATCTCAAAATTGCCCCGCACCTGTCAACCGGCGCAGCGAATTCACAACTTCCCCCTGGGGGATAATGATACCCTTGGAAACTGATAAATGTGCTGTGTGTAATCGCAGGCTCACCAGCTCACCCTCACCGGTCTATTCTGGGAGGTGCAAAGGAGCCTGGGAAAAGGGAGGGGGAGGGCATGACAGAGCTCAGGTGGATAAATAAAGGCAGAATTCTGTATAACTGCTCCTCCCTCCTTCCAACTCCTTGCACTGTGGAGACGTCAAAGCCGAAGCAGGCAGGTGGAATTATTTCTATGCATGAGATATGATATGATATGATATGAGGGAAAATGCTATGGTTTGTTGATGGACAATATGAATCCAACACTTTCTTGTGCCCACCTGCAAATTCTCATTTCACTTCAGCGCTTTGTTTTCAAACTTTCAAACTCGAGCTTCCTTGCCTGAACCTCACTTACTGCCCGCTCTCTACTCAGTTTACCTTGACCTTTGACCCCTCTCTGCCTCTATCTTCTCCATCTCTTTTTCCTTACTCTTATCAGAGAGGCTGCATTCTGAACTCGTGGTCTAGCCTTGCAGTGATGTAACCTCTTAATCTGCAGTTGGAATCTGAGGTAGAGATCAGATAGATCTCCCCAGTTTGATCTCATGGCTCTAATTCCAGCTCTGTGTGTGTGTGTGTGTGTGTGTGTGTGTGTGTGTGTGTGTGTGTGTCTAGTTTATGTGTGCACACGTCTGCATGTTTGTACTATATACTTCTGAGCTTTGTCCATCTGCTTTAGTGTCTGTATGTAAAAGCGTGTGTGTGTGTGTGTGCGTTAGCAAAAGCGCGAGTGTGTGCGCCGGACTGTGTGTGGAAGTCTACCAAGATTAATGGGTTTCAAGGTGGTGCTGGCCGCCCTCGTTCCCATAAATGTTTAATCTCCCTCTTTTATCTCCTTCCTTGCACCACAGGTTCAAAGTCTTGGCTTCCCTTTCCAATCACAACACCCAAGCAAGCTAGCAAGGCTGTAGATCGCAAGAGCAAGCTCCGAAAGCACAGCCGAGAGCGGAGAGCGGTCTTTCAAAACCTTTGTCTGTCTTTCAAACCCTTCAGATGTTTTTGTTTGTTTGTTTGTTTTATTGAACCTTCATTGCGGCCGCTTACAAAATTGAGAAAGAAATGTGCGATAGCGAAACTGTGGAGTGAAACTCGGTTGGGTGTTTCAAACAAGCAACTAACAAAGTTCAAACGGACTTTCTATGTGTCCAAAAGTCAATTTCCCATTAATTCTTAATGGTGTAAATTCTATTCAATTGTCTGTCTTAGGGCAACAACTTTCTTACACATAAACAAAATGTATTTGTATGAATGCCAGTAAGAATCACTGGCATTATCTACTTATTTATTTGAATGAGCTAAGATAAAAAAGGGTAACATAATATTTTTCAGAATCTTTGCCAATACACGGAAATGAAAAATACATGATTCGGAAACGTTTGCCTAAAATACTGTAATAAACTAACATTCATGATGTCAAGATATCCCTTTAAACAGCTGCTTTTCTATTTGAAGAGAACACAATGAAGAAATAGTTATTGAAAACACCAGGATGACTGAGCGGGCTGTATAAGTGACAGCATGAAAAAACATGTCGTCAATTTGGCTTTTTTTTTTAAGTGCTTAGCCATGAATGTTTTCTTTTAAAATTCATCCGTCTTGTCAGCCCGTGCCATTGTCAAGCGGAGAGTCAAACTCGTTAACCAGACACGTTGATTACCAGCCTCTTACTCGAAACTGATACTTTTCCTCTCACAGGCAGCCACGCATTGAAGCCAGAGCGCGGGTCTGCTTTCAGCGGTGACTGGCAGACAGAATTCACCCCTAAGGACAGCGATTAAGTGGGGAGGGAGAGTAGGGACCTCTCTTTGTCTGTGCTTTCTTTCGTCTTTCACACCAAAACTGTAATCTCATCTGCGCTTATAATCACTGGAGTCGGCACATACACACACGCGCACGCACTCGCACACACGCACGCACGCACACACACACACACACATGCACACACACAGACAAAAAAAAACCCTCCTGTAAACAAGGAAACGACCCTGTGACCCAGTGAGATTGAGATCACTTTAAATTATTAATGTCGCTCTTTTCAGAGGGCAGGCTTGCGGAGGCATGCGCCGGGCTCCTGGATGGCTCCTGAGGACTGTTTAGGCTCACAGGACCCGTGTCAACAGGCAAATCTCTCCCCTTTTTTAACCAGACAATAAGGACCATTGTGTGAGGTCACTCCGGTCTTTGTAGAGCTACAGGATTCGGTTTCCTTTTGTCTTCGGCCCGGGGACCGATAGCGCCCAGGCTTAAACGTCGAAGCAAACCGTCGGATGGAATGTATCGGCGCTACACATTTGACAATCGACTGTGATTCGTACAGTTGAGAACTGATTAAAATATCGGCCCTTCTCCTCTACCCATCTGCTGTTTTCTCGTGGTAAACTGAAGCCTTGGCGGTGGCCAAGGGAAAACCACTCAAAGCTCCTGTCCATCATAAACAATGCTCTGTTGCGGGTAATGTGGTGTTGCTGACAGCTCCTGTCTCATGTCACCTCTGCCTCCGCCTTCCTGCCACTGGCAGTGTACATTACCAACACATTTCCAGAAAAAGACAACGATAAAAAACAATAAAGAACATATATAAATATATATAAAACTAATATAAAAGGGTTAGAAAAAGCTTGAGCATTTAACTGATACAAATATCATGAATATGTGATTCTTCTAATGGTATTTTGATGTGCGGAGCCATTTAAAATCAGCTCAAAAGCGTGCGCAAATGACAGCCTCAACCCACCGTGGGTGCGGCACCTCCCCTTTGAAATGACATTTAGTCAACGGCGATAACATTCCTCTCCATTTGAAGGAAGGACAACAGGAGCCAACCGGAGAAAGCGGAGCTGTGACCGCGCGGGCCATAGTTCCTCCTGCTAATCCTAGCTGCCCTTTTTGGAATCTGGGCTTCAACATCTGTTTCCGAGCTCAATCCCCCCACATCAGCAGCAGGGCCTTTCATTTTTCTAATGTGACCGTCTGCCACAGAGCCAACAATAGTTGGCTGTGTGGCGGCCATGCCAGCCCCCGGTGCCCAGCCCCGTGACCTGCGGAGCTGACCTTCACGCAGCAACCCCCTGGAAACGCCGACGCGCGCGCACACACACACACACACACAGGACGTAAGCAGAGTATGAACAGCACATTCTGTACTGTGGTGAGCAAAACAATGGAGATCAGTAACGTTACATACGGCTGTATTTCACAACAATTTGGTGAAACACAGAGAAAGAGAGAGAGGAGAGAGAGAGAGAGAGAGAGAGCAACCTGCATAAACAGTTCCCAGATTTAAAAAGGCCAGTGTGTTGCTTGTTTTCTGCATACACATTTTGTCTGGGAATCCAACACTTTCTGCCTGTTTCCATTTAAAAAACATATGCAGACTATGAGGGAAGGAACGAGGATGAAAGCCAGCTCCTTTGTAAAACCAAAACACTGCAGGAAGGCAATTTATTTCTTGCTCACTGTGAAGTAGGGGGAAATTGTGAAAGAAAAAGAGGAGAGGATGGGAGGCATGGAAACCCACAGCCGCTGTGAACTTTAAACTGTAGACTTTTAGTTCTACTGTAACTTAAAGATGTAATCCGTAACCTTTTCGTGTTCAAAAACTATCACTCATATCAATCGTCCTCACAGTGACGATTCAGCCCAGTGCTGTCAGATGAATTACTCAGCATTCCTCATTTTACTGAATGGAAGTTCCAGCAGGCGACATTTCACAGACAAAAAAATCAGTTCCGCACACAGGAAGTGACTTTTTATAAAAGACAACAGCACTGAAGCACAGCCTGCTTGAAGAATTTATAATGACTATATCATTGCTGTTGGATGCTATACTACTACTACTGCTACTGCTACTATTACTACTACTACTACTACTACTATTACTACTACTACTATTACTACTATTACTATTACTATTACTACTACTACTACTGCTACTATTACTACTACTACTATTACTACTATTACTATTACTACTGCTACTACTACTATTACTGCTGCTACTGCTATTACTACTACTACTACTGCTACTATTACTACTACTACTATTACTACTATTACTATTACTACTGCTACTACTACTACTACTACTACTACTACTACTACTACTACTACTACTACTACTACTACTACTACTACTACTACTACTACTACTACTGCTACTACTACTGCTACTACTACTACTACTGCTACTACTACTACTACTACTATTACTACTACTACTTCTACTATTACTACTACTA